>CM057155.1:1363154-1422650 GCA_029962745.1 Echinometra lucunter
AAATATATACCCATAACACGCACCCAACTGTTGTAAAGGTATACCCTTTTTTTCCTGATTTTCGCAGTTTTGATACCCTTTCACAACGTACGCGCTTACATCGCCCGTCCGTGAAGAGCAATCCTTTTTACGCGTTTTTGTGAACGAGCATTGTGTCCACCTTGTAATGGCAGTGGCCCCCCGGGGTCCGTATACCATTAGGGGCCCATTTTACCCTTGCGCTTCGACAACTATTTCCAAGATAGCAGACGCCGCGAGTGAGAGTTGACCAGTTGAAGAAATATTTAACTGACAGAAGGATGCCAAGAGCAGGGAAGAAGAACGAGTAAGTAGAACTAGCAGTGAGAGCCCAGCGAAAATATGAAGTGTTCGAAGTTTGTAATCACTTAGAAGAGGAGCGGAAGATGCCCGACTAGTGCAAGGATTGTGAAATGCGAGTATTTACCATTTCCCCCTTCTTACCCTCATCAGGTTTGTGTGTGTGTGGGGGGGGGGGGGTGGAAGGGACAACCGGAGGCACATATCCGCCAGTCCCCCCCCCCCCGGTATCTACGACCCCATGCGTGGTCTCCGGACTGAAGATCACAAGCTAGAGGGGGGGGGGGGGGAGGCGTCTAATCTCCACCCCAGGGTAAATGGGTACCTGATATGTCAGTTACTTTGGCGGCTCGGCTATGATTGGGGTAAAAATGAGCCTATATGAAGTTTGACTTAAGATCTCCAAATTTCTTGACACGACTGTAATTTAAAGGACGGGTATTCCTTTGCAGCCCCTAAATCGAGTTACCTTCATAACTTCTATTATTGTAGAGGTCTTCCCTCAAAATATCAAAAAGTGTAAACTTCTTGTTAATGGGGAAAATTGAAATAAATTTTGAATTGAATTAATGACGCGCTAACATACATATTATGTGAAGGGACATGCTTTCCAATTCCGTGATGTGTCATGACCGGGAACCCCCCTACCTTTAAAGCTGATCTGCATTCGTTTCGAACAACTCATATAGCTATGGCTATGAATCTGATTTTAATTATTTTATGATAAATTATTAAAATCTTTGTAAGATGAGTCGCAAAACGATCTGTGTCTTTCTTCGTCATGAAAATATAAACTAAGAACAATTAAATCATCTGGAAAAAACCATCTACATATTAATAATGGTGAAATATCCTTAATGACAGACCTGAGTTATACATGTCTCCGACTTTTTGAGATACCTTTCATCTATGTAACTCTCTGTATGTATTTTCTTTAATCTGTTATTACTTTGGTTTAGTGTTCGTAATATTTTGTTTTTTACGTTGTATATTTATGTATGGTCAATAAAACACTGAATTGAATTTGATTTAATTCCTCCCAGCTTTTTCCATTTCCAACAAAAATTTTCGATATTGCAACCGAAGCCATATTTATACGTACCCTTGAACCTCATCAACGGCCATCGCTCTTGGATACCCATTATAATATCCCAAGTTAAACTTGGTCTCTCTCCTGGAGTAGGTGAGTCTGGATGAATCGACACCCATGTGATGATGTGTAACTTTCTATAAGAGATGAAGAGAACTCCTGCCATCTCAGCAATAGCAACATCGTGGGGTTCTGTGGACAATACATCACAGAATGTGACTTAAAGGAGAATGAAACCCTAGAGAAAATACATTGTATTGAAAAGATACGATAGAGAGAAGCAATTTTTTGAAAAGTTCCATGAAAATCGGTTACGAAATGAGAAAGTTTGAAAAGTATCAATTTACTTTTTACAGCGATCCTCCAGTATGTTTCTACACAAAATTGCAGATTTTCTCCATCTAATGATACTGCTTGTCTCTTTGTGAACTCAACATACGTTGCGTCTAATATATTTTCCCATGATACTAAGCCAAGAAGGAGACTGCTGCAATTTAAAAGATAGTGGGCAAAACACGAAATTTGTGTACAAAACATATGGAGAGTTGTCCTTCTAACCCTACCATTTTGAAGCAACATTGCCAACTTGACGGTTACCATAGAAAGTAAATTGAGAATTTCAAACTTTCATAACTTTCTCATTTCGTAACCGAATTTGATGGAACTTTGTATTGCCTCTCTCTATCCTCTCTTTTCATTAAATTTGATTTTCCCCAGGGTTTCATTCTCCTTTAAATTAAGAGTATTAGACTGTATCTTATTCAAAGCAGATAACTTTCTCTCTCTTTCTTCTCTCTCTCTCTCTCTCTCTGCTCGCTTGTACTACACCGCCTCTCTTCTTTATTTGTTTCCAAACCTGTAATTTCCCACGACTCCATATATACCCCAGCATGATCCCCGGGGCATGATCTGAAGGAATTTTAGAAGTATAGGAGGAGTGAGGCTTGAATTCGGTTGGAGAATTTTATAAGCCATTCGGCCTGCAGTCGACCGACCCCCGGATCAAGATACGACCGGTGTCACCGAATGAGATGTCCATCCGGATAAGATGACATCGGCAGATGTTTTTGAATACAAAATGATTCCGCGCTCCCCATCACGCAGCCAGAAACTCCTGTCTCCGAAGTGGGTCTATTATCATTAAAAGAGAAGTGTTTAAGCCCACTTGCTACGCTCACTCGCCAATACGGAATAAGGTCACTCATTTGATTAAGAAGGGGCGGTGTCACCTGATGAGATTTATTGTCATTTTGTATTGAAACACATCTGCCGGTGTCGTCTCATCCGGTGACACTGCATGTACGCGTGGCCGTACCTTGGTTGTTTTTTTTCCTCGCTAGCTATCATTCACTGCACTGAGCTGAGGTGGTCAATCTCTCTCGGGAAACGCGATACAATGCATGGCTCGGAGTCTCGGGAAACGCGATGATTTCGGGGGAAACCGGAAGAGGCCGAGACTACATTTCATTTATTATATCAACTGACTGATTTTTTGGTAGAAGAATGTGTTTATTTGTTCATTTGGACATCGGAAAAAGAAATTTGGTAACGATTCTACATTTGTTGAAGAAGAGTGTTTTTATTTACTCATTCATAATGATTTGGAATTGGACGTTTTTCACACGTTTAATAAACGTTCAACAAAAATAGGTCCGGGAAAAACGTTCGGTACACGTTAGGTACGGACGTTTAATTTTGTAACGTCCGATAACGTTTTATAAACGTTTCATTTTGTAGCGTCCATTGACGTTTTAAAAACGTTTTCAAAAAAAACCTGTGCTTTGCGGTAAATGCTAAGTCCAAACTTTGACGTTATATTTACGTTTTAAAAACGTCCGTTTAGACGAAGACGTACGGAACCTCAAAAAACGTTGAGGAAAAGTTCTGAAAACGTTATGCGTTTGCTGGGTGGTCGTAAAGCCGAAATAGGGAGCCGCCCATCGGGACGAAAACTCCTAAAACTCCCATGACCCAAACGCCCCTTTATAGCATCTATTCAAAATTATTACATCGCATCAGCGACCCATCTCTTATAACAGTCGATTCGAAATATGGAATATCCTCGGGTACATATTTGTGAAATCGCCTCTGCTTTCGTAAAGCTGTCTTCTGTGTCCCACACAAGCTCCATTTTTCGGGTGAATGGCCTCGTAAACACGTTGTAATTGTTTCAGAAGGAAAATATATGCCAATAAATGTGAATTTCAGTCAGTCAATCAATCAATCAATTAATCAATTAATCAATCAATAATAAATTATATTTTTATCATCTAAAATTTCATGATTTATGTATTTTATTTTTCATATTTTTTCATATTTTGCGCCTGTAATTGTTTGATAGTTGTTTCATATTCTAGATTTCTTTGTTTTTGTAACATAAAATCATTCAATATAATTTTACATTACTATCATATTCATATTTCAGCTCATATATGTTAAAACTGTGTTTTTCATATTAGTTTTTAAACCTAATCGTTAAGAACTTCTGCATTTTATATTTTGTAATATTTTCTGAGCCTTATCTTAATTCATATGATATATGTAATTTATTTTCTCATATTTTGTGTATGTAAGTGTTGTTTAATATCATTTTGTATTCTATTTTATTGCTTTTTATGCATACACGGCCCCATCGTAAATCAGCCAAATAGCTGAACTGGGCTTTTACCGTGTTTAAATCAATCAATCAATCAATTAATCAAATCAAATCAGTCAATCAACTGGTCAATCAATTATCCAATCAGTCAATCAATATTCAATAATTAGTCAATCATTCAATAAATTATATAATCAGCAAACAATCAATCAATCAATAAAAGCAATATGATTGAGATCATCGCGTGTTGTCAACATGAGAGGATACTGATTATCTTTTGCCAATCAAAGTCAGCATTTGGTGGCCGCTATGTGACTATATACTGTTATAATCTATTATACTTGCCACGGAGTATAAAGATAATTGCTACAAACTCATTCCTGGAACTACTGGAAGTATTTTCTCCGATTATTACTTTGTATATTTCGGTAGAAGTTATAATATACTACGGTATACGGTACGTAGTCCCACAGTCCCATTTTGGATGTGATATATATACTTATCTCACGCTGATCTGCATGATAAACTATCATCCCACCGTAAGACTTTGTAACTTTGTGATGTGTATATGACTTATTATACTTCGATACTAATCTCCGGATATATTATTTGACTCTTACTGTTATATTATCTCATTGCGGATTTCGAAGTATAACATCTTTTGCCCATCGATCATCATCTATTTGTGGTTCTATCTGTCCACACCATCATTGATTTTGTAAATGTTTGACCAGAACTACATCCTTCATATCCTCATTTTTTAACTCTGACTTATTGCGGGAGTGGAATCCTGAATTTTTTTGCTGCAACCGTGTCTTTCTTCCATTTATTATTCTACAACATCTTTATCTACCACCTACAAGATGGCGCCGCCTGGTTCAGACACTGATGACCCTATGCAGGCGCGTCTGGACGATATGTTTTCCCGCTTCCAAAAAGAGAACAAAGAACTGCTTCTATCTATCCATGCTACGATAAAGGATGTAGTCCACAAGGAATTCGCCACTTTGTTCGAACGACTGGAGGAACAACAAGCGAGAATAATGGACCTCGAGATCGTAAACAGATCGCAAGCACAAGAGATAAATGCATCTTAAGTCATCAGTTGAGGACCATAAAAGACTTTTGGATCATCTACGACAATCAACGGATGACTTAGAGCAGTATTCTAGGCGCAATTGTCTTCAGTTCTTTGGTGTAGCTGAAACGCTCAATGAAACAACGGATGACTTAATCTGTAACATTGCAAAAGAAAAGCTAAAGCTTGACATCTCAACAAAGGACATTGACCGCTCGCACGGAATTGGGGACCCGTCCAAACCCCCTACAATAAGAAGGGGGAAGGTGTGGCCGCGCCCCATTATTGTCAAGTTTGTTTCTTACAGAACTCGTCATGCGGTGATTTCTCAACGACGTGCGTTAAAGGGAACAGGTATTGTCATACAAGAAGATCTCACGAAGACAAAACAAAAACTTCTCAATGCTGTGCTCAAAAAAGACAGTGTTCAGACAGCGTGGTCCAGTGATGGCCGTGTGATAGCGAAGATCAGCGCTACAAACGGAAAAAACAGTCAATAAAGTGATTCGTTGCATAGCAGATTTAGATGCGTTGTGAAACACATAGTGTGTGCGGCTCTATTCCGCTGACATTCCGCTGATTTTCTGTAATTGTATACTATCCGAATATTCCCCCTTATGACTCTTGAGACTGTTCAAGACGGACTATTCTGAAGTTGATTACACATTTTTTTTCTGTGTGTTTTTTAATATAATTGTACGTATTCTTGTATATGCCTCCTAAATATTCTTGTATCTTTTGTAAGAAATCGGTGAGAAATAACCAAAATGCCATGTTGTGTGTTGTTTGTAACAAATGGGGTCATCTTAAATGTACAAACGAATCCGACTTATTCTTTCATTCCGATGCAGACTGGACTTGTGATCTATGTCTGTGGAAGAGCTTACCCTTAACAGATTGTTTAAGCTTCTCTATAACGAATGAGTTATCTAGTGATTCTAACCAAAGTACTGTATATAGGCCTGATAATAATTATTCTGAAAATATTGTAACACCTATCCGAGTCGATGACTTTGGGGTATGACGATCCAGTGCAAAATGACTTACATAGACTTCAGTCACATAAGGGAATCAAAATCGCCCATTTAAATTGCCTATCGTTGACGAAACACATTGATGAAATAAGATTTCTAGTTAATCATACCAGGATGGACATAATGACTCTCAGTGAAACACATCTTTGTGAAAGCATTGATGATAGCGAAATTTCAATTCCTGGGTATAATCTTTTAAGATATGACAGAAATAGATTCGGAGGCGGCGTAGCAATGTTTATAAAAAAACAATTTGATCTTTACACGAAAAAATGAAGTCTGTGGAAATAATGATTTGGAACTAATCGTGGCTGAAATAAAACCGGAGAAGCAGAAATCATTCCTCGTGATCTGTTGGTACAGACCACCGAACTCAAATCTCGAAGTATTCAATCAATTCGAACGACTTATCCAAAGAATTGACGATATGAAAGTTCCATACTATATTCTTGGAGACTTTAATTGTGATGTAATGAATAGGCATATGTCATGGCATACGAGGAAACTTCTTGAAATTATGGATTCATATATCAAAAACAATTTGATCTTTACACGAAAAAATGAAGTCTGTGGAAATAATGATTTGGAACTAATCGTGGCTGAAATAAAACCGGAGAAGCAGAAATCATTCCTCGTGATCTGTTGGTACAGACCACCGAACTCAAATCTCGAAGTATTCAATCAATTCGAACGACTTATCCAAAGAATTGACGATATGAAAGTTCCATATTCTTGGAGACTTTAATTGTGATGTAATGAATAGGCATATGTCATGGCATACGAGGAAACTTCTTGAAATTATGGATTCATATAGCTGTACACAGCTTATTAATAAACATGCTCGAATAACTAGAGAGTCTTCCACCACAGTCGACCTCATTTTTAGCAACTGTAAAAACAGAATAAGCGAAAGTGGTGTGGTCGAAGTGTCTATGAGTGATCATTATATGATATATTGTGTAATTGGAAAATTGAGATATGGTGATTCTGTAAATCACAAGTATAAAACAGGAAGGAATTTGAAGAATTTTGATGAAGAAGTGTTTCAAAGAGATATGAACAGCATCAATTTTGATCCTATTTATGAAATTGATAACCCTGAAGTGGCTTGTTCAGTTTTCCTTTCATTGATTTTGCCGGTGATAGATAAACATGCACCAGTCCGGAAAAATAGGATTAAACAAAAGGAATCTCCTTGGATGACACCCTCTATTTTCCAACTAATTCGAAATAGGAATTTTTTAAAACACAAGGCAAAAAAAAAATCCAAAAAACAAGAGGATTGTGACAATTATAAAAAAGCTCGGAACAATGTGACAGCCCATATTCGTCAAGCGAAAAGGAACTTTATTTCTAAGAAAATCGAATCTGGAGTACGAGATGTAAAAATGGTTTGGAGAACTTTGCGGTATCTAGCACCCGCAAAGAAAACTGAACCCGAAGCCTCTTGTATTAAGGTAAATGGTAATTATATTAGTGGTCAGGAATTATCAAATGCATTTAATAACTATTTTGCAACTATTGGCAAATCCTTGCATGGTACTTTTCCCACTAGAATAAATGAGAAACACTCTTCAAACCTCTATCTTAACTCAATGCCTTTTGTTTTCAGGGACATCTCAGATACTGAGATCGAAAATATATTACGAGCTCTTCCAATAGACAAAGCGACTGGCCCGGATAATCTACCAGCAAAGCTTCTTAGACCAGTAGCTTCTATTGTTGCTTCCCCATTGACACACATTCTTAACCGGTCTCTTCATTCTGGTATTATACCGTACCAATGGAAATGCGCAAGAGTCACCCCAATTCATAAAGGAGGTGATAAAACATGCATCGAGAATTATCGCCCAATTTCGGTCATTCCCATTTTAGCTTAAGTTATGGAAAAGGTCGTTTATAAACAACTATCTCAGTATCTAACAGAGAATAATGTATTATCTGATTGTCAATCGGGGTTTAGGCCGATGTATTCCAACCAAACTGCTCTCCTAAATGTAACTGATAAATGGATGAGATCAATCGATAGTGGTAATATTGTTGGGCTAGTAATGACCTTAAAAAGGCATTTGATACCGTAGATCACTGCACTTTATTGGAAAAAATTAGAGATGTATGGCTTTTGTCAAACCACACTTAACTGGTTTAGAAACTATTTTGAGAATAGGAAACAATTCACATCTATAAATGGTTACATATCTGATGAAGAACTGGTAACATGTGGAGTCCCCCAGGGCTCCTTGTTAGGCCCCCTGTTATTCTCTTTATTTGTAAATGATATGCCAAGCATTGTAAAAAGTTGTGATTTATCTTTGTACGCTGATGATACCTGTCTTTTCACTTCATCGAAAGATCCAAAGGAAATTGCTAAAAGAGCAAACGAAGACCTATCAATCCTGTCGAAATGGTTGAAAAACAATAAGCTTATGGTAAACCCAAAGAAATGTGAAGTAATGTTCATAGGCGTTTAAAGAAAATGCAAGACATGATTGAGGATTGCCATATTTACATTGATGGGGAAGAAATCCAAAAAGTGGAATACTGCAAATACCTTGGTGTCAATATTGACCAAAATCTCTCTTGGAATAATCATATTGACTATATTAAGAAGAAAATAATCAAATGTATATACCTTCTTAGAAGGCTCCGTCCTTTTATCAACCAGGACACTGCCCAGTTATTCTATAAGTCTGTTATTCAGTGTAATTTTGATTACTGTAATGCCGTTTGGACAAATGCCTCTAAATCATGTCTTGACAAACTCCAAAAACTTAAAAATAGATCGCTCCGTATCGTTATGAATGTAGATTATATGTTTCCTTCAAACTGCCTATACCAAACTTTAAATTTAGATCGACTGTGTGTACGATGGTCAAAACTGTTGGCATGTACCATGTATCGATGCATTCACAAATTATGTCCGCCGTACCTAAGTAATATCTTTTCTGTCCGAGAAACGGCCTATCGTACAAGATCGGGTCCAAGAAAATTAGGTCTTATACAGCCTAAAACGAATTATGGTAGAAGGTCCCTTGCATATCGAGGGGCCAAGCTCTGGAATGAGTTCGATCACCCTTCTTACCCACCTAAATCGATTGAAGCTTTTAAACGCCATTTAAGTAGCAACCGCAAGACACTAAATCTAAATAATGCCAGTAAATAGATTTTTTTTTTCTCACCCACCCCCTTTTTTTTCTTTGGTTTTGTTTGTATTGATTTTGTTTGTATTGCTTTTGTTATGTTATTCTTTAAATATTCCCATTCATCAGTGCGTTATTACAGTCATTGTTATGTTTGTTTTACTTTTTTAACATGTCAACGATTTTGTTGCTTTATTTGCTACATTTTATAATTTTTTATGTATATTTGTTTTGCTTTATATGTTTGTTTTTATCTTATTGGTTTGGACCCCTTTGAAAAACAGCTATTAGCTGACAAGGGCTATCCAACCCATTAGTGGTGAATAAATAAATCAAATCAAATCAAAAAATAATTTGGTAGGAAATGAACATGGCACAACTGTACATTAAGGAATTATGTGTTTAAATACTTCTCTAGTACGAGCTCGTTCGCTTTATCACTGAATGGAACTTGTTGATTTGAGAACAATACCTTGATTCCTTATCGTCATTTTCATCATACTGTCAACATCCATTTTTAAAATTTGCTTTTAATATTCATGTTTTTAGCTAAGGGCCATGATGAAAAACATTTTTAAATTGATCAAGAATATGAATGACCATGCTTACATAGCTGCTGCGCCGTCTTTTTACCACTTACAAGGGCGTTCTATTAACCATTCATCCACCTCTACATACAATTATACAGTTTATTTTCTTTTCTGATCAAAGTTTCAAGCCATTTAATGATTTTCGATACTTCCAAAGTTCTCGCTTTATTTACGTTCTCAGGTGACATACATTTATGGCTTTTACATTGATTATACAGTAGGCCTGTTTATTTTGAAGTGCAGTATCTTGAACCACTTGTGGTCATTTCTTATTTATTTCATATTTCTTTTTCTTAACAATTAATTTATTAATTGACCTGTACTCATTTATGTAATCTTATTTGTAAACTTTGTATGCGTCAGTCCGTGGACTGTTTTACAAGGTCTTTTTTGTATCAGTAAACCGAAATGAAATGAAATGAAATGAAATGAAAATTCATCTATTTACCTACTCATTTATCATTTATGTATTTATAGTAATGATAATAATAATAATAATAATAATAATAATAATAATAATAATGATAATAATAATGATAATGATGATGATGATGATGATGATGATAATAATATAGGGTATTTATAATGTGCCAATGCCACATGACTTATGTGCTCAGGGCGCAATGGAGAAGAAAAACTTACACCAGAGCAATGTATTCATTCATTCAGTAATTTGCTCATTTATTTATCTATTCATTTATTTAGTTAGTTATTTATCTCCTAATACTAAGGTTGCACTTGGCATGTAATAATAAGAACCGAATATAGTCAACATCATTGTACATCTGACAGGGAAAAAAAAGATCAGAAGAGCTAGAGTGGGCCGTGAATGAAATATTATTCTTACCAGATTCCACGTAGGAAGTTATGGCCTCTTTGTTCTCTCCGTTCCATTCTGCTCGGTAGACGATGTGTTCAATCCAGTCAGACCAGTAGAGTTTCTTCGACATGGAGTCATAGGTTATGTAGTATGGATCATGTGAAGAGGGGATAGTATGAAACTTTCTCTCAAGAAGGTCTGCTACGAATATATTCTGTCCAGCGGAAACGAAGATCTTTGCTCCCCGTTCTAAATTCAAAGATAATATTTAAGCTCTGCATAATTTTGAAGATCTAAGATGATAAAGGTATCATACAGGGTGTAGCCCGGTGACAATCCCTCTATCGGAGAAGGAGGACTTTACCAGTCGTTCTGGGGTTAAGGACAAAGTTGAGTAACGATCAAATAATTGAAGTGTCAAAGAAACAAACGAGTAACTTAAGGTAGATCTACACTGATTCTCTACTTTGTGGTTTCATTTCAGCTAAATGAAAATAAAGATGAAAAACAGAAATCTTGTAACAGAACTGCACACAGAAATGGCCATGCAGGACTAGGCCTACACCAAAGATTATTTAATCTTTGACTACACACACACACTGTTACAAGAAAGGTTGGTGCAAAATTTTCATTTAATTATTTCTTCTTGTATTTCAAATACTATGATGAGGGCGTTACAAGAACTTTTTTTGACCGTGATATTCTTCCAGTTCCACGGCGACATAAAAAAAAAAAAATCACAACCAACTCACTAGAATCATAACCTCTCCTAGAAAAATTATCACTAAAAACAAAGAGAGTTTAAAGCCGGGAGAACTCTCACATACAAAACCCGAGTCTAAAAACTAAAAAGCAATTTAAAAAGAAAAGAAGAAAAAGAAAGAAACGTAACTTCACTGAAAAAGCGAAACGATAAAGGTGAGTCCCAAATACACAATCCTCATAAGTCGAAATCAAGTTAAATTCGCTTAGTTTCAGATACTTTCCTTGCTTTTAAACTTAAGTTCATGTGCAAGAGGGACAAGCTAAGCTTAAAAGAAATTCTCCGCAGGGTAACTATTACCAAAACAGTATATGGGTCTCTTCAAGGGACGGCGCCAGGGTATTTGACAGATAGATAGATAAATGGTATTTATTGATTCATTTCCATGTATCGCAGTTATAAATAACTGAATTGCACTTGAATGAAAAACCAAGTATACATTTCGAGAGATATCACATGTACAATGTACATAAGATATGAAGCATGTGAAGTGTATGTACATGTATACTATGCAGGCCTACCAGTAATCTTATGCTATTACATGTAGCCATAATCATGCTAAGAAATAGCCTATTAGCCAAAGAATGACTACAGCATAAGGAAATAGGGACAGAATACATGAGAGATAGAAATGATATAACAAGGTGAGGGAGAAAGAGAGAAAGAGAGAAGGAGAGAGAGAGAGAGAGAGGAAGGAAAAGAGACAGAGAGGAGAAAGATGGAAAGAAAGAGAAAACAACAGATAGAGGGAGAGAGAACAAGATAGAGAGAGGGGAGAAGGGGAGAGAGAGAGAGAGAAGGGGACAGATAGGAAAAGGGGGAAGGCAGGCTCTTGACAACGACTATGTACATACATAATGATAAAAATACAAGAATATACCTTGCCCAAAAAAAAAAAAATGTTAAAAGAAAGAATGTTAAAAGGTGAACCCATGGGGTATATAAATGTACATTGTATACCCCACGTCATAAAATAATTTGACTAAAACGAATATATTAAATTTGTAGTAAAAGATTTATCAAATAATATGAAATATCAAGGAATAGTAAGGAAATTGGACAATGCAATATGTTTCAACGTATAATTTTTACAATCATGTAAGAGCCTTTTGTTATAGAAACGGCTCAAATCTGGGATTGGGCTATTCTGCATACGTTTAGTTTTGGGGGGCAAGATGACCCATATGTGAGTTTATTTATGTTTTAAGGGGTATTATCTGATTATAATGTATAGTAGTATAGTAATAGTAAAAGTAGTAGTAGTGGTAGTAGTAGTAGTAGTAGTAGTAGTAGTGTAGTAGTAGTAGTAGTAGTAGTAGCAGCAGCAGTGGTAGTAGTAGTAGTAGTAGTAGTAGTAGTAGTGTAGTAGTAGTAGTAGTAGTAGTAGTAGAAGTAGTAGTAATAGTAATAGTAGTAGTGTAGTAGTAGTAGCAGCAGTGGTAGTAGTAGTAGTAGTAGTAGTAGCAGCAGCAGTGGTAGTAGTAGTAGTAGTAGTAGTAGTAGTAGTAGTAGTAGTAGTAGCAGCAGCAGTGGTAGTAGTAGTAGTAGTAGTAGTAGTAGTAGTAGTAGTAGTGGTGGTGGTGGTGGTAGTAGTAGTAGTAGTAGTAGTAGTAGCAGTGGTAGTAGTAGTAGTAGTAGTAGTAGTAGTAGTAGTAGTAGTAGCAGTGGTAGTAGTAGTAGTAGTAGTAGTAGTAGTAGTAGTAGTAGTAGTAGTAGTAGCAGTAGTAGTCGACTTTATTGGATAACTTGTTTAGCACAAGGCTAATCTGCCACAGTAGTAGTAGTAGTAGTAGTAGCAGTGGTAGTAGTAGTAGTAGTAGTAGTAGTAGTAGCAGTGGTAGTAGTAGTAGTAGTAGTAGTAGTAGTAGTAGTAGTAGTAGTAGTAGTAGTAGTAGTGGTGGTAGTAGTAGTAGTAGTAGTAGTAGTAGTAGTAGCAGTGGTAGTAGTAGTAGCAGTGGTAGTAGTAGTAGTAGTAGTAGTAGTAGTAGTAGTAGTAGTAGCAGTAGTAGTCGACTTTATTGGATAACTTGTTTAGCACAAGGCTAATCTGCCACAGTAGTAGTAGTAGTAGTAGTAGTAGTAGTAGTAGTAGTAGTAGTAGTAGTAGTGGTGGTGGTAGTAGTAGTAGTAGTAGTAGTAGTAGTAGTAGTAGCAGCAGTGGTAGTAGTAGTAGTAGTAGTAGTAGTAGTAGTAGTAGTAGTAGTAGCAGTAGTAGTCGACTTTATTGGATAACTTGTTTAGCACAAGGCTAATCTGCCACAAGGTCCATGGCCCATACACAAGGTGTATGAACCAGCCCCTCTTTACCCATACTCTTCTTTTTTCTTCATCTTTTTTCTTCTCACCCCCTCTCTCTCTCACACACACACACACACACACACACACACACAACACACACCCTTTTTTATCACTGGAAAAATCACAGGGGAGCGGTCCCCCTGCCCCCCCCCCCCGTACCGTCACCCCAGGTCTCCTCTTATTACATATTAATGAGAATGACAATTTTCACTGAATGGGGCTCTAACTAGCAAAAGCCGATCATAATAAAATGTTTTATACCATAATGAAAAGAGATATTGAATGAACATGACTGATCTATCCATCCAGTATCATCAGTGATTGTGTAGATGACTTCTATTTTCTCATTAGTGACATTGAGAAATGATCCAGGGTCGATGTTGGCTGATATGTTAGTTGTGCCTGACGAGTTGATGACGTCAGGTGGTTTCCAGGCTATGACTACCCCCGATTGGCCAAGCTTTACAGATTGGTTGATGTTCCCTGGGCAGTTAACAACAACTAGATGATCCATATCACCTTTAGAAGAGGAGATTGTAAAATACATACTGTCAACCATTTTTATTCCTTTGTACAAAATCCAACCAACATGTATAATGGTTGCAATAAATGAAAGATTGGTAGAGAAAATACTTTTAGCAATCCTAGTGTTGTATTATCGCTGTATATATGAATTCTCAGTTTACGTTCTATGGCGATCCTCAAATTGGCAATGTTAAAAATGACAGGTTTAGAAGGACATCTCTCGATATGTTAGGTACACAAAATTTCATATTTTCTCCATTATCTCTGACTTGCTGAAGGTGCAGCTCCTCTCCTTCATTTTCTAGCTCATGATATATCTTGGGAAAATGCATTTAACACAAATATGTTAAGTTCACAAAGATACGAGCAGATCTGTAGAGATAATGGAGAAAATATGAAATTTAGTGTACCGTAACATATTGAGAGTTGTCCTTCTAAACCTGTCATTTTTAAGCAACATTGACAATTTGGAGGATCGCAATAGAAAGTAAATCGAGACTTATCAAACTTTCATAAGTTTCTCAATTCGTAACTGATTTGGATGGAAGTTTTTTTTTTAATTGCTTCTCTCTATCCTCTCTTTACATTGGATTTGATTTTCCCCAGGGTTTCATTCTCCTTTAAAGTTCAATATTTGGTTAGTGTAGGGAACTGAAGGAGAGAAATATTGTCCAGGACCATAATGATCTCGATTATGCTGTATATTGTCTTCCAACCAAGACTGTACTTTTACAAAATTCTATTGACAAATCATCTCATGTATCATATTTCTAAATTGACTTGGAACTCCTAGCTCAAAATAAATCTTCGAAACTTACATCATATGAAACGTGATAGAAAGAGAATCTTAGCGACGAATTACCTGTTGTGGTCTGTTTAGATACCCCAGCAGAATTCAGTAAACCTGTGATTTCATTCAGTAAATAGAGATTACATAGAAACAAATTAGGCAAAGAAATTATCCCATCCGGGTTTTTTTTTCAGGCTTCAGACCATTTTAACTCAATAAGGAATCATCGTGAATAATCCTATGACGGACAGTATTACTGTCTGACAATGGATCATCTATAACAAGTAACAAGAAAGCTCAAATTTTATGGTTATGCCGGCTGGTCGATATGCCGGTACACTTTTAGGGAAAATGGTGCTGATTGGATCCTTTTATTGTCCCACATTTGGAACCTTAAAAGGTTCTTCAAAGCACCATTATCAATACCCTATAAAGGTTCTCTAAAGGATTCTAAAAGGGTCTTTGGAACCATTATTTCTTGTAAAAGAAACCTTTGGGGGTTCTTGAAAATATAAAGAACCCTTTAGGGAACCCCTTTTTTCCGGAGGTTCTAAATACGGGATAAAAAAGGTTTTAGTATTTTTGTAAGAGTATATACGGGATTCATGAGCAGTTTTTCACATTGTATATCTTTATCAGTTTAGAATTAGATTACAATGAAATAAAATAGGCTACATTACTCCCATCGGATCATCTACAATGTGTAAATGCAGCTAACTCTGATGCCTAAGATTGATTTGGACAGCTTTACCCTATCACGCCTATTGTCTGATCAAAAACAGATTTAATTTTTTTCAATATCATAGGACATTAAACAAAAACAAAACAAAAAAACATCAACACAAGAAATATACACTTGGCATTTTCCTCAATTCATGGAATTTTAAAATAGCATGCAAATTGAATGAGATTTTCTTTCACAAACTTTAGAAATTCGTGATTTCTAAAATAAAATTAGCCATGTTCACTACAATCGCCCTAACGGTATTATGATTGTAAGAAGGTGACAAAGTATATATATGGTCCTTTAATACCAATCTTCCAGCTGAAAGTTCACTCGCAATTCACGCTTCAATACACGTGAACAATAAGACGAGATCCCCCATCAATTCCAGTATTGGATTAATAAATCATCAATACAGTCTTTTAAAAAAAGAAGGAAAAAACAAAAGATATGAAAACTGGAAGAAATTATTTGGACTGATAATATAGATAATAATATTGTAAAAACATGAAAACGCATCAAAACAGAGAGTGGTGAAGAAGTGCCATGCACCGTGGAGAAGGGAATGCACTTTGGCAGATTAAAATATATCTTGATTCAGTAACCACACCTTCCCGTCGTAGCTATGAGCAGCGGCATATCTCAGTGTCTATAATAGCCTATGCATACTTTTTAATGAGGCAGTTAAGCCAACTTGGACTTTATAGGGTAAACTTTTAAAAAAATAATCGATAGCGTTTTACGAGATAAAAATAAAACTTTATAGGTTCTTGTAAGACGTAAGAAGAAAGAAATTGAGGCGGACGAACGATTTCAGATCCTAATCCTCAAGTTAACTCTAGTAGTGTCATGAGCAATAACAATGACAAGAAGACCAGAACGGAGGGGGAGCAATAACAATGACAAGAAGACCAGAACGGAGAGAGAGGGCGGGATAGGGGGATTCATAGGCGGCGATCTGGGGGGGGGGGGCATGTCCCCCATTCGATTCCCCCCCCCCCCCCAAAAAAAAAAATATCTTTAAAGCTTGATATATCATTTTTCTCAATTTTGAGTCAGGTGACCAATTTTAGGCCAACCACTTAAATATCTTATAGGCCTAGATTTTCGGCCGAGGACTTCCCTGCTTCCGCCCCCCCCCCCCCCCCCCACTCGTTACATGAAATCGCCGCCACTGGGGGATTCCACTTCTATGTCGGGCTTGGGTGGGGGTGAGTCCAGGTGACTCGGCGAAACAAGGAAGGAACCTGCATGGCAATCGAAAGGGGAAAGAGGGTTTGAGGTACATATCCCCAAACGATGAAGATTTTTTAAATAAAATTTTGCATTCCTCTTCACTTTCGTAAATTGCATGTCTTTTGTAAGTGCGCAGCAGCAGCTGAGCATAAAAATTTTAAAATTTCGGAGTTTTCTGGGCGGGGGCAGATTTGGGTGTGTGTGTGTGTGTGGGGGGGGGGGGGGTTACTGTTTTCTCGGTGGGCCTAAGCAACTGCAAATCTCTGGTTAAGGCAATAATGACGATTTATCTATAAATTTCGGAATGGAGAGAGAAGACCGATCTGCTGAATTTTCTTTTCGGTAATAAAGCCATAAAGCATGATAGAGAGTTTTTGGCAACGCTCAAATACTCACGTGTTTCACACGTCTGCCCAGTGAATTCAGTGGGACAGTGGCAAATATAGCTCATCATAGTCTCCTCGCACCAGCCGTTTTTGCATGGATTATCATGAAAATCTTTATGTGACGTTTACGATCGGTGCAACACATAAGAGATTTAAAAAAAAAAAAAAATGACAAACATTAAAGAGATTATTTGCGATCCAGAGTTTAACTTCTCTCCTCAACTCTTGTATAACATTATTTTCATATTTGATTTATCATCAACTAAGTTAGCTGCCAGTAGTTTGACTGATTTAAATCGTACATTTTCATTCACTATAGATCATTTTCTACATTTACTTAAATACCAAGCCATGCATGACATGAGGAAATGGTGAATGCTGTTGGACTGGAAGTTCGAGTGTCATTTTCATCGGATACATGATTACGTTTGTTTTTTCCTTCTCTTTTTATGATCTATATCATTACTGTCACCAATATACAAGCAACCTTTGTTTTTAGGAAAGAAAATAAATATGTAATTCTATTACATTGATAATCGTTATCATAAATCCCTATGTTACAATTTGAATTAAAATTGTATTTTGTGTTGTCATTAATGAGATAAAAACACGACATCAATAAATCATAAAAAAACGAAATTCTAAGAAATATAATCACTATATTAACTATAATCACCCTGTAACAGAATTATGATGAGAACAAACACAGTCAGCTTTCCTGAGTCTCGGGACTCTTGAGGTATAGAATAAAACGGGAGTCGATGAATTATGAATTTATTTCTTTTTTTAATCCTAATTTTGTTGCCTTATTACTCATCGGGAAGAAACTTGTTATAACCATCTATAAATTAATACTTACAGGCCTACTGAGAAACCAAGTATACGAGATACTGTACGTATCTCTTGAAGGTTGTGTAAACAATTAACAATTTCACTACATGTATTACATTGACTAGTATTTAAGATACGAGCCTACCTGGAAATTTACAGATGCGTAATCCGGTATCATTACGTCCGATAATGCAAGCAGAGGTGACGGATGGGAAAAGGATAAGCTTGGGAATGGTTTGCAACATGCCTAACTTAGGATGTTCTTTCTCAGAACATATCTCAAGGATTGGTAAGGTGTAGTTAAGAAGATATCCATCTTTACAGATGTTCTCCGCTATCACTGCATCAAGAGTGACTAAACATATGCAGGGAGAATCAATGATTAGGAAATCAATTACTGAACACACTTCAGTGCTAATGATAAAGCAAACAATAATGATGATGATAATAATAATAATTATGATGATGATTAAAATAATATTTATGATGATGATAATAATAATAATAACAATAATAAAGTAGTAGTAGTAATAGTAGTAATGATAGTAATATGAGTATAATAAACCACTGTACATAATAATCGAATATGAATGTTATTCTACCCCTAAGGAAAAAGAATGCAATTTAAACGACAACGAAACCACTACTCCACCCCTCCCCCTCACACACACACACACACACACACACACACACATACACACACGCACACCCACTCTCTCACACTAACAACCACACCCACTCTCTCACACCAACAACCACACCCACTTCCGCGCATGTGTAATGTGAGACTGTAAATCTTAGCTGTAATGTTTTTAAAACATTTGCTTTGAAAGAACACTCTTAAACTCTATACCGCTTCAAACATGATAAACGGGAGGTTTAATATTTTTCTCCTTGTTCATCAAAGATTGTATGGTTGCTTTGCTTTTATTTATAAAGTTACGTTTCTCTCTCTCACTTATACTCCAATACGACGAGGCTTGTTGGGATTTGTTTGTAAAGGAGATTGAATGTATTGGAGAAACTGCTCCGTATGAGAGACGAATGATAATTTCTTTAGGTAGCTAGTCTTTCTTAGATGCTTGTAATTAATCTTGTCACTTACCTAATGTCATTAACAGAAGGTGAAACACAGCCATATTTGGTGTCATTTTGACTTCCTAGAAACAAAAAGATAATCGTTTTAGGAGATTCATCCATTTTGCCATCAGGCCTTGCGTGAGCTCTCTCTGTCAAAATCATAAGCACCAGAATCAGTCTAATCATTTACTTTCTACTTGAAAAGAACTCGTCGTAAGATTAGCACAGTTAGGTCCATATAATGATGTGATAGGGAATAAATGAGAAGAAAATCGATCTTCCCATGAGAATATATACTCTATGAAAGTATAGGACTTTAAAAATATTCTTACCTTCCAAATAAACTGTCATTGGTAGTTCCTTAGCATTTGTTCCTGTGTATTTAGATACGTTGTCTCTCTCTCTCTTCCCGAGAGAGGTTTCGATATCAAGATGATCGTTCAGTGGTTACCCCGTAATATAACAAATCTTTTTGGCTGTCGTTTGCCGATGGAAACAGCAGACTTTATTTCGTGCGCATGCTTGCGTATTTATTGATCAACCCCCCCCCCCCCTTTTCCCCCCATCTCCGTGCCCTTGATCTCCGAACAAGGCCATAACCATAAGATGGAGGTGGTTGGTTGGTTGCTTGCTTTTATTTACTATCATAATGAAAATAGTATTAAAAAGTGTAAACACAATATAACAATACAAATATATCGTATATCAGTGTATAATACAAGACAATTATGTCCCTGTAACAGCAGAAATAGACTAAGCTGTATTATGTCCCTGTAACATGTTCAAATTTTGCTTTTTTTCCCCAAAACAACTTCATCAGCTCATCATAATCACACTCACTAAGTGATTCCAGGTAATATATTTTACACCTTCCTTATTCTCACAACCACAAAGTGACGATAATACGGCTGCAAATATAGGTAGGAAACAAATAAACGCAGTCAAGAACATTATTTCCTTTATTTTCTACAGATTGTTTACAAGCAACGTTTACGAGTGTCCACGTGAGTAATCAAATACAACCAACGTAACATGATACACTTGCCGTTTTAAAGTCCTAACATCTTTCAAGAAATGCACAAAACACACTAAAATCTTCTGAGATATATAATGAATACTAGTTCTAACAGATACTACACAGCACACCTTGAAGTATCTAAAAAAAAATAATAATGTTCGATATTCAAAGATAGTGCAATAAAAGTGACTTCTAACTCTTGAAACGAATACTGCCTAAACATACTACTGCTGCAAGAGGAATTTGACACCATTACACAGTCAAATTCTGTCTATGGAAAGTGTTTTGTATTATCCATTCTGGCGAGAATTCGATATCTAAAAGAATCAACAGTATGAAATGGCATTCGTTATATGCCTACTTCTTATGTTTATACAACATTCTGCAAACAAGCTGTAATTCACTACTTTAGGCTATATACACTCTTGTAAGAGTTTATATTTTTAGTGCCCGTTCTATTAAAGGTAATAAAATATTTACTATTTCCTTTAATATTTGATTAATTTCATATTTACAAGAGTATAATGCACTTTGTTGAAAGTGAAATGTGCACTACTTGCCGCAGAATCGCTGCGGTCGCAAAAGGAGATCCCGAACAGTACGTCGAAGGAGCGGTTGTGACGCGGCATAACAGATTGGGTTGAAGAAGATGTTGCAATAACGCGGCCAGATGAAGAATTGCCGTACTTCTGGTGGAAAGCAGTTCCCTTGGATGAGAGCTGGGTCAATTGCGAAGAGGAAGTAGATGATGGAGTTAGGTAACCAGGCAACGACGAAGGAGATGATGATATAAGATAGCTAGAGTTCGGTTGGCTTTCATCATCTCTTTGTGTGATTCGCGGTTGGCCCCACCCTTGTTTCCAGTCTGTATAAAAGGAATGGTTAGGACTACACAGTTTCATCTAATATTTTTTTTTGGGGGGGGGGGGGGGGTGGACATAGGGAACTAGTTTTCATCCCAAAGCTGTTCTTGAAGAGAAAAGACCTTACAAAAACATTTTATACATAAAACAATGCAGAGCAATTTAGAAAATATTCGGAACAAATGTTTTTTTATATATTGTGAATGTCTAGATCAACGGATTTATTTCTTAAACAAAGTATTTCTTAGTACATTGATATACTACAATCTGAAAACTATTGGACAAAAATGTGCCATGAGGATAATTACGTATCCAACCAACTTTGGGCATTTCTTTTTATCCCATTTGAATGGCATTTAGCCTATTTTAAATTTGGTCATTATTCTTTATTTTTACCGTAGGTGGAAATTATGCTTCCCACATTGGTTAAAAACAATTTCCCAAAGTTGGTTGGATATATTACCCTTGTGCAGTGTCAATTTCACCCAATAATTTTTAGAGTGTAATAAATGTTGCAAATAAAAAAAAAGCGGCTATCAATTAGGGGAAACAAGCTTTGGTCTTTGAGTCTTGATGCAAGTTGTTATGTATTATCACTTCCTTAAATAATCGTCTGTGTTTATTCCATTAAAAACGATTTTCATAGTAGGAAATTAATAGATTCTATTCCAGACTTTTGCACCTCTCCACTACTGAAATGCAGATTTTGAGGGGATTTCTTCACTTTTGTTCTTTAAATTCGTGCAAGGGAAAGGATATTCTGAACAAACTTTTAAATCTAAGAAGTATTTTCCACCTTTTTAGTACACTTCTAAATTCCATTTTTTTTTCTAAGGGAACTTCTCCCTTTCGGGGCACTCCAACCACTGATATACAATCCCTATACACACACCCTACTCACAGCATTGCATAAAATAGCCATGCTGCACAGTCACACACGCTCCCGCAAACTTATGGAAATTTCAAAATATACATTAATATACATTGCACTCAGGGTTGGCGCCTATGGACAGCCAAAAGGGTCAAAAAATAAAAGTTTGAGAAATATATAAATATGTTAAAAATAAACAAACATACAGAAATAAATACAAAGAGAAGGCAGAAATAAAGTCAATCAAAAAAAAAAATTGCCGTGAATTTTTTTGAAAACGTTTGAAAGATCGCTCGCATCTAGTCGCGCTTCGATGCGCATGCGCAAGTTGGGTCGCCATTTTCTATCTGCATTTCAATGGACGCCGGGAAACGTAAACAAGCGGTGAGTTTTTCCAGCTACCCTAAGATAGATTTATATCTAAATTTCGGTTTTCGTACGTCGATTTTTAGTCCCAAGTGTCAGTCGGGTTCGTGATGACCACAGCCGATAGTTACAAGGCTGGTGGTGTCATTGGCCCATGGGAAAGCGATTTTCCAGGGGTTGTTTTGAAGTGCCTAGATGCTTGCTATGTACAAATAGGGGGTAAAAGCACGGGACGTCAATGGGGAGTAATAGCGGTAGTGTTTTTTTTGTTTTTTTTAACTCCCCTGACGTCTCTGGACTAGTTTTGCAACACACCATCGCATGAATGTACACATCCCTATGTGCTAGCGACAGAGTATAAGTGGGAATTCAGACGAGTGTGGCTGTATCCTTGTGTTGATGCTGTGGTGTGGATACAGCCATACGCGTATGGCCATAAGGTAAAGACACACGCGTGTGGCTGTATACATTGCCTTTTTTTTAGTTTTAACATTAACTTTTACTTTTACAGACCACCAGTAGACCACATCTCCACATTTTCAATGCCTTTAAGTTTAACGTATTACAACTTTCTTGTTATTGTTCATGAATTTATTCTTGTTGTTAATGAAATTATTGTTACTGTTCATGAATGTATTGTTTTCACTTTAGTCTAGTGGAAAGAAATAAATAAACTTTGAACTTGAAAAGAAATATAAACATTACAAAAATTGTGAAACGTGGGACTGAACAATCAGCCTTAACAAAAGCCTGCACGTGAAATTTCACGTACACTACAAAACTTCCACTGACTACTAGTACAACAGGAAATGAAATCACTCCAATCATTCACTGAAAATATGTCATGATTTTACCGTAAAAAAAAGTGATTTGAAGAATCAGTTGTATTTACCTGTAAGCTGCTTTCATTATACTTCAAAAATCGTATCTTCACATTTGATGAAATTTAGCGCCATACTCAATTCAGGATGAAGCTTGCTGATGGTCAAATGTCACAATTCAAAATCATGCGGGGATGAAGGTAACCAAAGCTAAATTACCAATGCGTGAAACTGCCAATTTAAAAAGGGGCCCGCATTCTGCTGTGTGGCATGCACAGAGATGCTATTAGTATATCAATTATCTCTATGGTGGTATGAGAACCCAACCACATACGGTAGGCTGTTGGTGTGGACTTACCTGGAAGGGGGGGGGGGGGGGGGTAAGGGCACAATGAAGGGATGGTAGATAAATAGAAAATGCAGAGCCATAAAACACAAGAGACAGAGAGACAGAGAGACAGAAATTAAATTTGCAGCAGCTTTTATCACTGAGTTGGCACTTCAAGACTTAATTTCCTGAGACTCGGCTGCATATATATAGAGGTCCAAATAACATTTACATGAACATGTAGCGATAAACAATGAATAAAGAATACAAAAGAGCATTGAACACACAAACTACTGCTACAATATGAAAATATTCAGAGGAGGCGCTACAGGGGAGGGGTAGGGGGGCGAATGCCCCCCCCCATGATTTTTCAAGTGATAAAAAAAGAGGAGAAAAAGAAGAAAAAGAGCAGGAAGGGAAAAGAAGGGGTGGGGAAAGAGAGGCCTGGGGCTTGCAACTATATCATACCCCTATTTGTCCATTTAAAATGTCAATAAATTCACCAATGGGTCATCTTGCCCCCCCCCCCCCTATCAAAACACCGTGGCGCCGCCCTGGAAATATTTACATGAGTCTTGAGACTCATGATAGCATATCATTATAGCCTACTGGTGATAAACTAGACACAGAAATTTTACACACAACTGTGGCAAAAAAAAACCAACTAACTGAACCTTTTTGCTCGGTAGCTTCGATCGCACGCAAAGGAATAGATTATTACATACAATTGCAAGGTAGTTATTCATGAGCATGCCAAGGTAAAACGGTCTTTGCTTCTAGTGTTCACCCTTTGTAAGTTTCCTTTTTCGCCCCCGGCACATTTGAAAGACCCTTCAGCACCGCCCATGCATTTGAAGATTATTTCTTTCTCATTTTTTTTTAGTATGGTAAAAAGTAATAACAGCACATTACAAATAACCAGAAATAGAAGTAGATGGAAAGCCTTGATCGCCAATGTCCGGAACAGACAAGGCACCTAGCAAGCAAGCAATGGTAAAAGTATTCCAGTAAGTCTATATAACATAGAGATCCTTTAATACATAGGATCTCTGTAGTCTATAATCATACTTTCGGGGCTGAATAAGTGGCAAGCACGATGCACGTGAGAGCGTAGCGACCAATAAACCACGGTAAGAAAAAATTAAGGGGGTTGAGCCAGCAAAAAGTGAAATATTTTCAGAAACATTCTGTTCTTTTGTAATTTCTTGGAAATGGAATGTTTACAGACAATACTTTTACCACCAAAAATGCCTCCCGGTTACTCCAAAGGCGTTCCTTCTACATCCTTGTTGTAAATGGCCTTTTCATCAAAAGGAAATTGATTTAAAATCCCGCTTCCAAGACAATACTAGATTCAATATACTCTACTGCAGGTGACTTGGTGAAGAGTTCATGTCTATCTTTACCAAAGAAAATGTAAATTACGATGACTTGGTCAACAGCCTCCATCACTTTGTGAAGAGTTTATTATGGTCTCTTTATCCATTGAAATTTATATGACTGTGACTTCGTAAAGAGTTCCCCTTATCCACAGAAAATGGATATGGCGGTGACTTGGTGAAGAGCTCCCGTAACTTGGTGAAGCGATCATCTCTTTTTATCCATGTACATGTCGG
The DNA here is from genome assembly GCA_029962745.1 of Echinometra lucunter. Taxonomy (NCBI): domain Eukaryota; kingdom Metazoa; phylum Echinodermata; class Echinoidea; order Camarodonta; family Echinometridae; genus Echinometra; species Echinometra lucunter. Next base: position 1,388,337 of record CM057155.1, read on the forward strand.
TAACTTCGTGAAGCAGATATTCATTGATTTTAAAAACTGACTTTATTTTCATTATTGCACATTGGTGAAGTCGGAAAATAGCACTGAACACGGACATACTTAAGCTTTTCGACATGTCCGTGTTCAATGCTATTTTCCGATTTTGCAGTACCAAACACTTTTCAAATAGGTGAAGCCTAGATTAGACACGGTTGTCAAAATTCGACGCTTGGGAATATTCGAAGCAATGATTATTATCGGTTAGCACCTGAAGAGCTCTCCGAACCATGCTGAAATGTGTGACGTCACAGGTTAAACATAATTTGCACAAGCAGACGATATCCCATCTCACACATTTTCAGTGCCTATTTTGTCATCTTCTCTTAATTTCTCTTACTTCACTAACTAAGCGTCAGTCTAAATGTTTAACATGTTTAATCTAGTGTCTCACTCTAAACCCCGTGCATGGTATTATTTTGATGAAAAAGGCTGCGTTAAAAAATAAAGGAATCAGTCGTTTGTAAAACAAAATAAGACGCCATTCAGCTCCGTACATCGCGGTATATGTTCGGCGTTTCATGAGGGGGCGAATACCGTCCATATCATTCGGCGGGCTTTTCAATTCGACAGTGTGGTTTCTTTGAAAGACCATTAACCCTTATCCTGTATTGTTTTGTATTGTATTGTATTGTATTGTATTTATTTTATATTCAAGTAAAAACAAAATACATATAAAATTACAATAGGACATATACAAAAAGAAATATAATACAGTAAACAGAGTAAAGTAATTACAGAATGGCTGGATTGCCCACTCAGCGTGGTTATCATTACCACGCTGTTCTTCCTTTGGGTCCAGTACCAGGGGCGTAGAAAGCGGGGGGGGGGGGGGATGAGGGGTATGCATCCCCCACCTCACAAGGTGGGGGATGACATGTACAATCACCCCCCCCCCCAGGTTATAGGGAAGGATGTTTGCTTACAATTAAACTGAATTAACATGTTTAGAAATGATAGGAACAGCAATAATGATAATAATAATTATTATAATTATTATAAGAACAACAATAACAATAATAACAATAATAAGAATAATAATGATAATAATTAATGTATTATTATTATTATTATTATTATTATTATTATTATTATGCCTATGATAATAATATAGTTATCATCATCATCATCATCGTTGATGTGACTGAAATGACGATTACTATCATAACTATATCGATCATTATTCTGAATTTATGTAGTTATTTATATTACTTTCGGGTAATTTCGGCGCTGTCACAGTCACAAGTAGTGTAACTAAAAACAAAACAAACAAAAAAGAAGATAAATAGCGTGATGCAAATATGCAATAATGTGTGTCAGTCTATATTCTATATTCGTTTGTCACGGTGCGTATATCTTCGATTTATGTCTGTGCATCATTGGCGTAAATCCAGGGGGATGGGGGATATATCCCCCCCACACACTTTTTTGAGAGGGGGGACGGTGTGTACAAATGTTCCCCCCCCCCACCACTTTTTAAGGCAGAAATGATATTTGAATTAATTGTTAATAAAAACTTGTAATTATCTGTCATGAATGTTAGAATTTCTATTTGAAAATGCGATTTAAAACCAGAAAAGCGTTTATTTTTGGCTCGCTCGCTTCGCTCGCTCATCATATTTTAGAATTTTTGTTTGAAAATGTGATGGAAAACCAGAAGAGTGGTTGTTTGTGGCTCGCTCGCTTCGTTCGCTCATCATATTATAGAATTTCTATTTGAAAATGCGATTGAAAACCAGAAAAAAGTGGTAATTTTTGGCTCGCTCGCTCGCAAGATTAAAATCAAAATGTGTAAGGGGGTCTGTGCAGGTGGGTGAGGGCGTGTATTTATACTTAAGTGTGAGTTCGACAGAAAAAAAAAATCGGCAAAAAAGTCGATCATCCCCCCCCCCCCCCCCCGTCCTCAAAGTGGATTTATGCCGGTGCTGTGCATTCGGGTGTATGTATGTGGGTGTGTGTTTGTGTTTGTGTGGGCGTGTGTGCGTATCTGTGTGCGTAACGAAAATGATCCTCGATTTCTCGTGAACGGCAAATCATCCCCCCCCCCCCAGTGTAATTGACGAAAATTCTATTCTCTAATTCTAAAGACCGCCATGACCACAGAGTTGTCAGACCATGCATTCTAATTTGTTTCTGTTAGCAAGGTTCAACCTGCAATTTAATACAAAAGATAAACAATAATAAATGATCTTGTAATGTATATTCACTGTAACATTCAACATATCAGATCAAATATATGTATATAAATCAATGCAGGTATAAACATAAATATTCTTCCTTACCGGACAAATATAAAGTTTTCTTCTAGTGTCCCTTTAAATGTCATTAACATAATGTCAAACCACTAATAAATGCCTTTGTTTATGCATATGATGCTCTCTCTGGTGTCATCCCTTGTGTTTGTTCTATATTCCTAATAAATCTCTTTAGACCAATAGGCCTACATTTTCTTGTTATTTCCCTAAGGTATTTCTTTATAAGTACATACAGTAAATAAACAAATTATTTTATAGTCATTTATTCTATCAAATCATTTAAACCCTTTTTTTTTGGTTTGGCAGTAAATACTTGAACAACTAAACGAATATGCACTGAGCAGCTGAGTGCACCCTGACAATTGCCTATCCTTACTGCCCTCATTAAATATGCGTGCATTCAACATCTTAAATTATGCACCAAAACTCTACATTCTAATTCCTAATCTCGACTAAATAATTCACAAGTCCAGCATAAAGCCTGGCTCATAAGTACTTATAAAGTAAATTCATGTTTCTTGACACATACATAGTCGTGTGTTATTAAACTTATGACTTAGTTGACATTTCTTCACGTGCACTAAACGTATGCACATGTGCACACACGTACGAGCTTTGCTGTACCGATACATCATAGCAATTACAACCAACACTGCATACCTCAAGTTGTAAATTTAAAAACTCAGAATGATCATGTATGCAAACAGCATAACTTTCTACTTCGATACATATGATAAATGAAACCTTAAATCCAAATAACAACTCATATTCGTTTACTTACAACATTGGGTTCATCTAAAATTTTAACAAATAACGGCAGGTCTTTACAGTCAAGTGTATCAAAAACACGCGTATCTCAAGCAGCGAAAATTTAGAGCGCCTCCTAGTGACCAAATCAAAATTCACAAGAAGACCCTCGCTTCTGACGTCATCTAATTTCCAAACGAATCAGAAAGAAAGCCTTGGCAATTTACACCCAGGTGTAAGAACCTGTCTACGCCACTGTCCAGTACATAAATGAAAAAAATACTGTATAAGAACAGAAACCAAAACAGCAAAAGTATTTTAGTCTTGACAAGGAAACAAACACAAATCCCCCAAAATATCATTGAATACAAGTTTAAAACTTGTAAATACTACCCCTCCCCCCCCCCCCCCCGGCAAAACTGGCATATTCCTTCACAGATCAAAGCCACATGGGGTCTTTAAATTTAGGTGAAAGCAAAAAGTATTATTAGTTGTTTATCAATTTCATATCTAGTGGTAGTTCATTATATTGGCGTGATCCTCTATATAAGAATATTCTGCGGCAACATTCGGTCTTAGGTTTTGGTAGCATTACATAAATACCGGTAGACCTTAAACTATAAGAATAATTACAAATTGAAATGGCTCAGCTAAATACAAAGGAGCCATATTATGCAAGGATTTGAAAACCACTGAACTGATATGCACACTTCGTCTTGATTGCAAAGATCTCCATTCAAGCCTGTGATGGATTTCTCTATTAGAGATATGATTAAGGGGTTTAACATTTAAAATGATACGACCAGCCCTGTTCTGTATTTTTGCAGACGTTCAATATATTCCTTGCTAGCAGAATCGTACACGATGTCAGCATAATAAAAAAGCGGAAGAATGATTGAACTATGCACCAATTTAAAATTAATTTCAGTTACACAATGCCGAAGACGTGCTAAAAATTGTACTAGCTTACTTATTTTCTTACGCTTTGGAACGATCTCCCAGTGATAATCCGTGATTCTCCTTCTGTAGACACCTTCAAGATCAGACTCAAAACATATCTATTCAATGGACTGTAGTTCGATTCACTAATTCCATGTCACCCATCTGTTTTCTTTGTTTATTATAATTTCTTGCAATGTAATTTAACGTAATGTAATTTAATGTAATATTATGCAACGTAATGTGATATAATTCATTATGCTCTTAATAATCCTTATACTTGTATTGCTTTAAGATATAAATGTTAAGCGCTTAGAAACTATTGTAATAAGCGCTATATAAATGTACATTATTATTATTATTATTATTATTATTACACAGTTCTCAATATGAATATCCTGTATTTTTACAAACAAAAGATTTTAGTTATCAGAATCGGTTTCACTTCCCTTTTAGAATGGTGTCAAAAATCACGTTTAATACACTGATCTCTTTTATAATTTGAGAAATAATTGCATTGCAAATCATGTTCATTCGTTATGGGACGTCGTCTGCTTGGGCGAGATTGGTGCCTTCTATGACGTCATGAAAACATCGTCATTTTTCGGAGATCCAGTTCCACACCTGTCTATTTTTTGGACGGGCTACTTTCATCGCCGCGTGACTTGTATCAGCTTCACCCCTCATTTCAGCCTTGGGTTGAGAACTTAACTGAGCATGCACTCTGCGCATTAATGTTACAGTATTCCAACGGGGTCCATTAAAAAAAGAAAAGAAGCCTGACTTTCCCCATGAAAAATGATCGTATTCTGATATTTGTTATTCATGTCCTACGTTATGAATTTGAAAGGCATGAATGAATATATATGATAATGAGTCATGTCAAAGAATGTTTGCGCATAGAAGTCATAAATTTGATTTTAAAAATAAAGAAGAAAAAACCGAAAACTAAGCTAGGTACTGGGATCTTTCATGATGTCTTTTATTCATTCTCATTTCATTCTTATTCACATTTTTTTGGTTGTTGCAGTTTTGACATAAAAGTTATAAGCCTCAAAGTTCTCTCACATGATGACCCACTCCCCTGTCTACCTACGTATACGCACTTCACACAAAGGATGATACGAGCATGAGTGTACATTTAAAGAAGCCAGGAGAACGTTATCCAATGAACTTGATTTACAGGAGTTTGAAAAGTGTCATAAACACACTATTTTCTCAACAACAACAACAAAAAATGAAAGAAAAACACGCGATTGATCAATCTAAGTTTTTTTTTTTAATTTATTATTACTTTTTAATGTTAATTTTATTGCAGTGAGTAAAGCTGGGTCACAAATACTGTTATGAACGGATGCGAACACCATATACAAACGATTTCTTGAGCATTTCTTAAGAGCTTCTCAAGGTGGCTAAATATACGAGAATCAAAGTCCGTAAGTGCGCAGCCAGGTAGATGGTCTTGTCCAAGAATATTACAAACCCCTCAAGAAAACCCCTCATCGAAGGGTACGTGCCCGTACAAATTTTTGCCTTATGGACATCGTAAGAACTACGCAAGATGTTTGTGGATTATTTAAGGTCAGAAGACAATACATGTACTAGAACCCCAAAATTCTTCCGGTGATCGTAAGTATGACTCAAGTTGTCCTTGGGGGCCCCTTACGGCGTTCGTATGAACGCCTTTCGAATAGAGAGTCGTATTATGGCGTTCGCGCAAATCCTCGCTCTGCATGTGCAAGGTTTTGGAGGAGAAAACACCTTCAGACCGAAAGAAAAAGAGCATCAAAGGGAATTTGAACAACATGCAGCTGTAGTCTTCTCGGTATTTTTGCTATCCTGAAAACATCTAACTTTTTCACAATTTTTTTAGCTGATGTGATGCGTCGCATCAACAGAATTTTCGAGAGTAGACGACATCCAATTTAATATATACCCCTACAAAATAAGCTGAAGGTCGTAAGATCTTCCTGTCAACGATGTGAAAGTGCGGTAAGTTGCACATAGGTGTGCCGTACGGCCACCTTACGAAAACAATTAGTAAGATAGCCCTACCCAAGACGAAAAACCAATTGAAACCTATTGAACACCCATTGAACTTCAATGGGTGTTCAATTGGTTTCAGTTGGTATCGATGGGTTTTCAACTGGTTTCGAATGGTTCAAATTAGATTCAGGTTGATGTCTTATTGCTACCAGCCATGGGATTGATCGGTCCCAGTTGGTTCAATTGTATTTTAATGCGACAGTAATTCAATTGGTCCAATTGGGATCAACTGCCAATTGGTTTCATTTGGAACAATATGGACCAATTGGTTTCAATGGGGATCACGTGGCTGGTTTTAACTCATTTGCATATTTGCCATTTTTTCTTGAAAATTCAACAATTAAAGTAAAATACAAATGCAGTCATATTTCTTTTTTTTTGAAAGATTACACCAAAAAATGTAATGATTTCGCATTACATATTCCAAATAACAATAGAAAAATTGATTCACTAACCAAAATTTTCGGTGTAATACACTGATCATGCTATATGAGAAATCAAATTGAATCAAATTGAATGAATCTGATACACGGTAGAGGTGTAGTGGCCCAGTGGATAAGTCTCCGGACTTTTAACCACAAGGTCCGGGGTCCGAATCCCTGCCGCGGCACCAATGTCATTTGGCAAGGTATGAATCTACATTTGCCACGTCCTTCGGATGGTGACGTTAAAGGTCGGTCCCAGACGTAAATAATCATATTTGATTGATACACGTCTGTCAAAACCCAATTCGAGAGAGAGAATCCGATACAGATGTTAATAATCATATTTGATTTGATACACGTCTGTCAAAACCCAATTCAACAACAACAACAACAACAACAACAACAAAGTATCTGAGACTGCAACCGATGATGAGTTTGTACAGCGTGAGTCAGAAAAAATGTCCCATCATTTTGAAGTTGTCTTGTTTGAAGTATGAACATTTAATCATGGGTTTCATATGTCTTGGTAGAGTTATCCTCCCAGCATTTTGGTACCCTTTTCATTTGGATCTTTGCATGCATGACTGACTAACATACAATCTTTAGAAGACTGCAAAATCTCACTTGCGCCAAGTGGCTGGGTGAAGAATAAAACATACTCAGTGACCAAAAATGATCTCTGTTGCGGGGTAAACTGAGGACGAACCATAATTCCAGTACTTCTGCTTCTCACAAAGGGCTCAACATAAGTAACTGCTGCCAAATCAGGCAAGATTTATTTTCATAGAGTAGCGACATCAGATGATGATGATGATGATGATGATGATGATAATGATGATGATGATGGTGGTGGTGGTGGTGAATGTGTTTGGGGAAAAATTGTTAGGGAATTACCACTTAAACATTCAGCGATGATCTTGGTAAAAAGAATCAGTGCTTAATCAGAAAAGGGGAAATGTTAACACTGCATTATGAATTGTTTACTCTGTCTGTGTGTGTGTGTGTGTGTGTGTGTGTGTGTGTTGTGTGTGTGTGTGCGTGTGAGGGTGTGTGTGGGTGTGTCTTTCTGTGTGCACATAAGTTATAAATTCTTTCAAAATTTGTTTTATTCTTCACCCACGCACTTGGCGCAAGTGAGATTTTGCAGTCTTCTAAAGATTGTCTGTTAGTCAGACAATCTTAGTCATGCAAAGATCCAAATGAAAAGGGTACCAAAATTGCTGGGAGGATAACTCTACCAAGACATATCATGAAACCCATGATAAAATGTTCATACTTCAAACAAGACAACTTCAAAATGATGGGACATTATTTCTGACTCACTCTGTACATATTACATATTTGTTATTACTTGCAAATTATACCTTTCGATTTCAGTGACGAAGAGAGGCCTCAAATTTAACCTTTACACACAACAAACTGAAAGCAACTAATATTCGTCTTTCCACCCTTTCCCACATGATTCTTTATAATAATATGCACAATAAAAATACAGAAAAGTAACAACTAAAACTTTACTAACAAAATTAATCCTCAAATGCACTGCGCTACCAAAGGCCACTGTCGATCCAACAGAGCAAACAGGCTACGACATCGATATGTACATATCGATGGTCTACGACGATGAGCAGAGCCCTTATAGTTCTGAGGCTCTGACGATGAGAAGAAAACAACGCCCTCTCACTTTGCCTGGAGAAAATCATCCAACTCACCGATGGAAAATCGCCACAAAACCACCACCAACAACAACAAGTTAGGCGCAAATATTCTAATTTAGTAATCATAAGCGCCTCTAAACCCCCAAACCAACCAACCGTTTTCTGAGTCAGTCCCAGACGTAAATAATAATATCTGATTGATACACGTCTGTCAAAATCCCCTTTCGAGAGAGAGAGAGAGAGTTTTAGATACGTTAGCATGAATAGTCATATTTGACTGCGATGCCCCCCCCCCCCCAAAAAAAACCCCGTATATTTAGCTTGAGCTGAATTCTTTGATAAAAACACGTTTAAATTAACAATCACAATGCTGAAGATTAGTGACATGTAGAATTCTCAATGTGATACATCTGAAATGTTAATTCGAGAAATAATGTACATTGATATACCGAGGAAAAAAAACCCCATATCAATATAGTAAATATTTAGCAACATAATTATTCAAGAAGAAAATCGGAAAACAGAAAGAGAAACTAATAGAGGTAGAATTCACTATAGTTTCACATTCAAAATATGAATATTACATTTAACTGAAGGGCGAATTTATGTATTAATGAATAAAAAAAATATACATAATTCATGAGTGCTTACCCTATAAGGTGTGCGGCGTGTGCCAATATCTTACACAAGCTTACAGGAAATTCTTTGCATACAGAAGACCTAAATCGCCTCATGTTCGCTAATCTATTATTCTTTGCTTAGATCTTAAAAAGTTTGCAGCTTCCCAATTACAAACTTATCTTCAAGAAAATGATCTGTATGCGAAGTTTTAGTCAGGTTATCGTCAGTTTTACGGTGTCGAAACAGCTCTTCAATTGGGTCACAAATGAAAGACATCAACTTATCATCATCATCATCATCATCATCATCACCATTATTGTTTATTATTATCATTATCGTTGGTGTTAACATCATCATAACCACTATCATAATCAAAAGGAAGAGAGGTATAATATTATAAAGTTTTAATTTGAGATGGTATATCTTTTGCACGGGCTTAAGTAATTGCCCTTATTTCCGAGGAACCTGTCTGTTTCGGTGATTCCTAATTCAATACATCTATCTAAATGTGTGTAGTAAAATCACAAAAAGAGGGAAAATCACTTGACTAGATACAATGTATACATGCAGAGCTATGGTTCTATATAAGCGATGTGCATTTGCATAGGTGCCACAAACCCATAAATTTCTTCGCGGATATACGATCGATTTCTGCTATCATAGCTGGTCATGAAGCCGATACCAACTGGATCGCTACACAGTAGGAAGTATATGACGTCGTTTACGACGTTGATATCCCTGATTATCGCCTTGCCCACGCTGCCTGGAGCTTGTAAGTAATCAGTCAGCTCCTGAGCTTCAAATTTGTCGGGAGATTGGCTGACGTCCACGTAGAATGTTCTTCTTATTTGATAATCACAGAAGAAGATACGTCGGGTCTTTTCTGGGAAAGAATTCCAATGGACGAAAATGCTCCAATATTATGATTATTTCAAGAACACTGATAGTGACGAATCTCTTGTCATGGAATGTTCTTCATAAAATCTTAACATCATAATACTGTAATCATTATTATTATTCATTTTGTTTTTAATGTATATATCTTCGTATTTTAAAGGGCCCCAATGAAAACCATCAAATATTTGCTAATTTGGGTTATCCTTTTTAAAATATACATCATTATTTGCAGTAGTTAAGACATGAATGACAACAATAACAGGAACGGGATGCCCCACGTCATCTCGTTCTCGACGTCCAAATACATTTAGTACTTGTTAGCAAGGCTCATGTAAGACCTGAAGCTATCTCATTGGGCTGCGACCATTTGGTGACACAAATTGTAATCAAACTTGGAATCAAAGTGAATTTTATGTTCCATGAACTCTTGGTGAAACGTGAACTAAAATTCGCCTGAAGTTCGCATACATGCCAGGCGAATATTGCACGGCATTCACAAGAATGTCATGCAACAAAATTTTGTCTCGCACCCGGGATGTCATTTTTTTTTGTCTTCAATTAGTCACAATGTAGTTTTAAATGAAGAAGGAAAATGGAAATAACAATTTAGAACTAGACTAACTGCAACCCTAATTCGACTCTTTTTTTTTTTAAATTCCGAAATATAATTCAGCTTCCGAAATATAATTCAGCTTCCAATCTAGCCCAATTTCTTGGAATAAGTTAGCATCATGGTTGGATACTAGTAACCGATCGCCCATGAAATACTTACTGGTGACGTCGATGCTTAGTCCAGAAATATGGAACAGGCCAACCGAGTTGGTAAAAATCAGTTCTGGCTGAGCCGAGCCATTAAGGAGTGAACGGGCAACTTTCCCCAAAGAAGTCCAGTACAGGTATCTAAAGATATAATTATATGAAAGAAATGACTACTGTGAATTTGAATGCTGCAAGTAAGCATCAGGATCTAAAGGAGCTAGTAGGGTTGTAATTATTAAAATGTTATTATTATTATTATTATTATTATTATTATTATTATTATTATTATTATTATTATTATTATTATTATTATTACAAGGTGGACACCATGATCGACTTTAAAAATGGACCCTGAACAAGTAATTATCCTTCGATCTCTGAATACCCTAAACAAGTATTTTGTCATGTTTTCCCCACCCTAAACAAGTATTTTCAAATCAAGTCTAAAAAGATACCCTTTTAAGTAAGCTAGCCTTCTGTTCCATCCAGGCTTGCTCCTTTTACTGCTGCAAAACTTTGTTCAGCCCCTAGTCCATATTCTTTGCCATTTAGTTGTGATTGGGTTGTTTTGTATTTTGTATCTCGCTCATGCAGATGGTTGTCACAAAATAGATGAATATTGTAACTACTAAAAGTTTGCAGTGTTTAATTTCATTTTATAGTGAAGTAATGAATATTCATCCCTTTTTAAGTCTATGAGTTTGCGCAATTTGCCACCAACCTCTGACCGATGCGTGATGTTTTTGTTTTCAGTAAGGCATTGCATTGGTTCACTGGTTTTGGCAGCGTGCAAGGCTAATTTGCATACAGCCGAGAACTTCGCCCTGCCCAAGGTATACCGGCACTGCATCATTGATTTCGCTACACGGCTGACGTGTTTTGGGGTTACGCAGTCAACCCATAATGGCAGGCGTTATCTGCAACTGTAATGTGATGAGTTAGGGAATGCCGTCAGTCAGTCGTTTTAGTGTTCGAGATAGCGTAAGTTTTTAATAAGTTATGTTTAATTCATTATTGTACTTTATAAAGATGACTAAGTTAAAATGCATATGTAATTTGTTCGGTTTTGAATGTCAAAACAAGAAGAAAAGAATGTAATTTGATAATGATAAACCTATAATGTCAGTTCAAATGATATTGACAAGAAGTGTATAATTATGTGGGAGTCGTTATGCCGAGCTAAATATTTTATTTGTTTGATGAATAAGAACAGAAATGCATATTTTATGTGAAAGAATACGACGGCTAGCTTGCCAGTTATTTTATTTTGTATTTTATGCTCTGAGATTGAGAAGCAGGGAGGATGCTCAATTTGTTTAAGTCAAGTATTGCAAAATGATGGAAAATATCAACAAAACGTTTTTCATGAAATTATTCAAGTTGTTGAATATCTTGTAGTTAAAGAGATGCTATTTATTGAAACTCATAATATCCGCTGTAGGTTTCATAGAACAATGTATTTTATGTATAGGATGGTTCTTGTTTCTATACAGCTCTAATGCCCCTTCCAGTGTGTACCCGTTGTACACCCCTGTAGGCTGGTGTACGCCCCTGTACCCAGTAGGAGATAGCAGCTCCAGTGAGCACCCAGATAGTCGTCTGCAATCTAGAAGAAGTGATCGACGTTCGTCCCAAGGCAACGTTCGCTCGACGAAGAAAGAACTTCGATGAAACAAGTCACTGACCCAGGCGAGGACTGTACATAGAGAGACGACTTTGAGAACTCTCGCAAGTGAATAATTAGGGAAGTTTAATATAGGAGAAGTAGTAGTAGTAGTAGTAGTAGTAGTAGTAGTAGTAGTAGTACTAGTAGCAGTAGTAGTAGAAGTAGTAGTAGTAATGGTAGTAGTAGTAGCAGAGGTAGTAGAAATAGTAGCAGTAGTAGTAGTAGTAGTAACAGACGTAGTAGAAGTAGTAGCAGTAGTAGTAGTAGCAGTAGCAGTAGAAGTAGTAGCAGTAGTAGTAGTAGTAGTAGCAGTAGTAGTAGTAGTAGCAGTAGCAGTAGAAGTAGAAGTAGTAGTAGTAATAGTAGTTATTTTGTTAAGCTATATTATCACCTGTATTTCACCAGATATAAAGCAATATTGTAATTAATTTTTGTGAACTAAAAAAAATGAATGTAAATGATTTTGAAATCCTGTAACAAGAGATTAAACAAGTAATAAATACTTGAATTTCTTTCATTATACAATGTGACTTGGCTGAACAGTATACTTTGTTTATGTCCCATGTAATATGTTTGTATCCTAAATTTCTGCGACGTAAAAGCCTCTTTCACAATTTGCGACCGTTGTGATGGTGTACAACATATATCGTGACCAAATGGTCGCAAACGATCGCACGACCAAATGTGAAAGGGGTTAACCCATAGAGGTACAGTGTCACCTTTAGGAGACGGTTTTGCATTATCTGTTGGTCCAGAATGTTGGGCAGTATATATCATACATGAGTAGAAAGAGAAAAATGCACTGACAAATTTGAGCCCGTTTCCATCGCTGTATGGTGTGGCATTCTCAAATTAGAGCAGTTTAAGTGTAACTAATCATTAAACTCTTTAAATTGGCAACACAGTGAATAATATATAATCACTATTTCTCTGTTCAAATTGGCAATTTCTGATTCAATTTTACAATTATATTTCATTTTGGTTTATGCTATATCCATATTTATTTTTTTCAAGCTATGCAAACGTGGAAAAAAAATCATTTGTATTGCCAATATGAGGATTAAAGATGATAAATTTAGACCTCAAGAAAGCTCTGTACTGCTATGGGTTAATACAATACGCAAAATAGCAAAGACTTTGTCTTCGGAAATTTCAATCGCCGCGTGTTATAGATATGGATAAAAGATTTGGGATTAGAATTCCCGCCGGATTCCTGCCGAAGGATTAGCGGGGATAATGCCTCAAATGTTTTATTTTCATGATTTTTTTTCTGATTTTTGCAATTTTGATACCCTTTTCACTGTACGCGCGTACATCGCCCGTCCGTGAAAAACAACCCTTTTACGCGTTTTTGTGAACGAGCATTGTGTCCACCTTGTAATGACAGTGGCCCACGGGGTCCGTATACCATGATGGGCCCATTTTACCACTTGCGGGTCGACAGCTATTTCCAAGACAGCAGACGCCGCGAGTGAGAGTTGACCAGTATATAAAGTGTTAGAAGTTTGTAATCACTTAGAAGAGGAGCGGAAGATGCGACTACCGTGCGTCCCCCAAAAAACTTTACACTTTTGAAATGGCTGCCAAATGAAAAATATATGATTCTGGCGGAGAAGATTTATATGTATGGATAGTTTATGGACTCAACTTTCACATGAGACCAAAAAGGCCGAAAGTAATTCATACTTGGGTGAGCACTGCTAACTTTTGTAAAGGGTATGAAAATTAGGTTGCGCAGGAATTGCGCCTTCCAGTTGTGAGAGGTGAGTCGTTTAGAGCTTCCAAAATTGAGGGGGATATGATGAATTCAGCAATGAGTTTGGGTTTGCTGACTGAATTTTATAGTTTATTAGATCAAAATTTTATGCATGAGTGAACAGGAATTGCATTGAGTGGCATTGTACTACTTTCCCTGGTTTGTTTCATGGGAGTCAGGGGAGGTGAGATGTACCGTAAGGTAGGACATTGTTGGGTGGATGGGATAAGGGTCAAGAGGACATTGTATGCCCCCCCCCTCTCTCCCTCCCCCCTCCCTTTTCCTGGTAACTCAGTCAATCACTTAATCAACCAACCCACCAGTCATTTAGCAGTTGAGTTTCTCACAAGAAATATGGTAAAATTTGTAAAATGAACATGTTCGTCAGTCTTTCTTTTCAGTTGATTTTCTTTTCAATTTTACTGTTTCATCCATCTTGTAAGAGAGAAAAAAGGAATGTCACAGAATGTTGGCTACTTATTCTTCAGGTCAATTGGTGAGAATAAGACCACATTTGGAACAGAATAGAATTCGGGATAAGGGAAGGTGGTCTTGATATTGTGGAGAGGAGGCCAATGCATATGAATTGTCAAGATATGCACCACAACACCCAGAAAACGAGAGAGAGAGAGAGAGAGAGAGAGAAAGGTGGGTGCATAATGTCCTCTTGACCCTTATCCCATCCACCCCATCCTACCCTCTATCTCATCCCCCTTGCAACATGTACCATCACCACATCCTGACTCCATGAACACACCACTGAGTCTGCCAGGGAAAGGTACAATGCTACAATAATCAATGCAATTCCTGTTTACTCATGCATAAAGTTTTGATTTAATAAACCATGAAATTCACTCAGACCCAGACTGATTGCAATTGATCATGAATTTATCACATCACCCACAATTTTGTAAGCTCCAAAGGACTCACCTCTCACCAATTGGAAGGAGCAATTCCTGCGCAACCTATTTTTCATACCCTTTACAAAAGTGAGCAGTGCTCACCCAAGTATGAATTATTTTCCGCCTTTTTTTGGTCTCATGTGAAAGTTGAGTCCATAAGCTATCCATACATATAAATCTTTCCCCCCAGAATCATATGTTTTTTATTTGGCAGCCATTTCAAAAGTGTAAAGTTTTTGGGGGACGCACGGTACTGCAAGGATTGTGAAATGCGATTATTTACCATTTCCCCCTTCTTACCCTCATCAGGATTTTGTGTGTGTGTGTGTGTGGGGGGGGGGGGGGGGGGGTGGAAGGGGACAACCGGAGGCACATGTCCCCAGTTCCCCCCGGTATCTACGCCCCTGCGTGGTCTCCGGACTGAAGATCACAAGCTAGAGGGGGGGGGGGGGCGTCTAATCTCCACCCAAGGGTAAATGGGTACCTTATAATTATGTCAGTTACTTTGGCGCCTCGGCTATGATTGGGGTAAATATGAGCCTATATGAAGTTTAACTTAAGATCTCCAAATTTCTTGACACGACTGTAATTTAAAGGACGGGGATTCCTTTTGCAGCCCCTAAATCGAGTTACCTTCATAACTTCTATTATTGTAGAGGTCTTCCCTCAAAATATCAAAAAGTGTAAACTGCTTGTTAATGGGGAAAATTGAAAATAAATTTTGAAATGAATTAATGACGCGCTTACATACATATTATGTGAAGGGACATGCTTTCCAATTCTGTGATGTGTCATGACCGGGAACCCCCTCCCTTTAAAGCTGATCTGCATTCGTTTCGAACAACTCATATAGCAATGGCTATGAATTAGATTTTAATTATTTCATAATAATTTAAAATCTTTGTAAAGATGAGTCGCAAAACGATCTGTGTCTTTCTTCGTCATGAAAATATAAACTAAGAACAATTAAAATCATCTGGAAAAACCCTCTACATATTAATAATGGTGAAATATTCTTAATGACAGACCTGACTTATACATGTCTCCGACTTTTTGAGATACCTTTCATCTATGTAGCTCTCTTGTATGTATTTTCTTTATTCTGTTATTACTTTGGATTAGTGTTCGTAATATTTTGGGGTTTTTACGTTGTATGTTTATGTATGGTCAATTAAACACTGAATTGAATTTGATTTAATTCCTCCCAGCTTTTTCCATTTCCAACAAAAATTTTCGATATTGCAAGCGAAGACATATTATATACGTACCCTTGAACCTCATCAACGGCCATCGCTCTTGGATACCCATTATAAATTCCCAAGTTAAAAATGGTCTCTATTCCTGGAGTAGGTGAGTCTGGATGAATCGACACCCATGTGATAAAGTGTAACTGCCTATAAGAGATGAAGAGAACTCCTGCCATCTCAGCAATAGCAACATCGTAGGGTTCTGTGGACAATACACAACAAAATGTGACTTAAAGGAGAATGAAACCCTAGGGAAAATCCATTGTATTGAAAAGAGACGATAGAGAGAAGCAATTTTTGATAAGTTCCATGAAAATCGGTCACGAAATGAGAAAGTTATGAAAGTTTGAAAAGTATCAATTTACTTTTTACAGCGATCCTCCGTATGTTTATACACAAAATTTCATATTTTCTCCATCTAATGATGCTGCTTGTCTCTTTGTGAACTCAACATACGTTGCGTCTAATATATTTTCCCATGATACTAAGCCAAGAAGGAGACTGCTGCAACTTAAAAGATAGTGGGCAAAACACGAAATTTGTGTACAAAACATATGGAGAGCTGTCCTTCTAACCCTACCATTTTGAAGCAACATTGCCAACTTGACGGTTACCATAGAAAGTAAATTGAGAATTTCAAACTTTCATAACTTTCTCATTTCGTAACCGAATTTGATGGAACTTTGTATTGCCTCTCTCTATCCTCTCTTTTCATTAGGTGGTCTGTCATCTTTGACAGATCACCTTTTAATTTCGTCAGATTTTTCTTTCATTATTCTCTTTATTGGTACCCACTTTTTTGTGCAGTCGAAATCTCAGAACTGGCCTTGTCATTTTTTGTCAAATTTTCATGAATTATCAGTCCTTACGAGATCTCGGTTTTTTACTCATTTTCAGGTTCATCAGATCATCGTGACGTCATCCAAGCGCCATTTTGTAAATATCATTTCATGATCATATCTTCTTAACGGAATGTCACTTCTCGTTCATACTTAGCATGATGAATATTCATATCAATCTGAATAATTCCATTCACTTAGACGCGCACGTACGCGTACGTCCGCGCGTCAGCATTTTCAACATTTTCTTTATTTCTGATTGATTTTCGCCCATCTTTATGTATGTTGCAGCTGAGAAAATTCTCTATCTTAGGCCTTCATATGTTTTTTAATCAAATGTCGAATACATGTGAAATTTTGACTGGAAAACCTGATATTAGAATTCCGTTTTCAATCAACGTGTTATCTCTATGAGCTGTTTTCAGATACCTTCAAAGCACTTGCCTCCCATGCTCAAGGTCCCTGGTTCGAGTCCCGGAGGGAAGGGGACAATTTTTTTTTCCGTTTGCTTTATATTTACATGTTATATTACTATCCTCTTTAACTATATGATTACACATACAGTTACAGTCGATGAAATAAACTGCTGATTTTGGCCCGTTATGACAATAGCAATGCAGCGCACAGTAGTTTATGTATAACCCTATAGAAAATCTGATTCGTTAAGGTGAATTCAAGCTTTGGATCATCTTTTAAGTATTCTGCGATATCAAACCATCCAATTTC
Organism: Echinometra lucunter; assembly: GCA_029962745.1. NCBI lineage: Eukaryota > Metazoa > Echinodermata > Echinoidea > Camarodonta > Echinometridae > Echinometra > Echinometra lucunter. The sequence goes on from CM057155.1 coordinate 1,405,856, forward strand.
TATGACGTTAGTCTCCTATCGAGGCGCAAAAATTTTATCAAAAGTCTTACCAGCGAATTTATCACAATCCATGTCGAAACCTAAAAGATGTCGACAGACCACCTAATTCGTCACGAGTCTATGACGAATTATATTCTCGTTAAATTTGATTTTCCCCAGGGTTTCATTCTCCTTTAAATTAAGAGTATTAGACGGTATCTTATTCAAAGCAGATAACTTTCTCTCTCTTTCCCTCTCTCTCTCTCTCTCTCTGCTCGCTTTACTACACCGCCTCTCTTCTTTATTTGTTTCCAAACCTGTAATTTCCCACGACTCCGTATATACCCTAGTCCACTGCCTGGGCTGTTCTCTATGATCCGTGAGCGCACACATCAGCAACACCGTAGTATGTACACAAATGAAGAGCACGTACGGACACACAGCCTGAGGAAGGTGAATTCGTGCGGAAAGTGAATTCGTGAGGATATCAGCGAGCGCGCACGCATGCTCGCGCGCTCGGGATCGGAATTAGTGACAGTTTAAAACGACCAGCAGCTGGTCTATATGTACCCGAGCATGAGCCCCGGGGCATGATCTGAAAGAATTTTAGAAGTATGGGGAGGAGTGAGGCTTGAATTCGGTTGGATAATTTTAAAAGCCATTCGGCCTGCAGTCGACCGACCCCCGGATCAAGATACGACCGGTGTCACCGAATGAGATGTCCATCCGGATAAGATGACATCGGCAGATGTTTTTCAATACAAAATGATTCCGCGCTCCCCATCACGCAGCCAGAAACTCCTGTCTCTGAAGTGGGCCTATTATTATTAAAAGAGAAGTGTTTAAGCCCACTTGCTACGCTCACTCGCCAATACGGAATAAGGTCACTCATTTGATTAAGAAGGGGCGGTGTCACCGGATGAGATTTTTTGTCATTTTTGTATTGAAACACATCTGCCGGTGTCGTCTCATCCGGTGACACTGCACGTACGTGTGGCAGTACCTTGGTTGTTTTTTTTTTTTCCTCGCTAGCTATCATTCACTGCACTGAGCTGAGATGGTCAATCTCTCTCGGGAAACGCGATGCACTGCATGGCTCTGAGTCTCGGGAAACGCGATGATTTCGGGGGAAACAGGCAGAGGCCAAGACTATATTTCATTTATTATATCAACCGACCGATTTTTTTGTAGGAGAATGTGTTTATTTGTTCATTTGGACATCGGATAAAAATTTTGGTAACGATTCTACATTTGTTGAAGAAGAGTGTTTTTATTTGCTCATTCATAATGATTTGGAATTGGACATTTTTAACACGTTTAATAAACGTTCAACAAAAATAGGTCCGGGAAAAACGTTCTTTACACGTTAGGTACCGGACGTTTAATTTTGTAACGTCCGATAACGTTTTACAAACGTTTTGTAAAGGACGTTTCATTTTGTAACGTCCATTGACGTTCTAAAAACGTTTTAAAAAAAACCTATGCTTTGCGGTAAATGCTAAGTCCAAACTTTGACGTTTAATATATGTACGTTTTAGACGAAGACGTACGGAACCTAAAAAAACGTTGAGGAAACGTTCTGAAAACGTTATATGTTTGCTGGGTGATCGTAAAGCCGAAATATGGAGCCGCCCGTCGGGAAGAAAACTCCTAAAAACTTCCATGATCCAAACGCCCCTTTATAGCATCTATTCAAAATTATTACATCGCATCTGCGACCCATCTCTTATATTCAGTCGATTCGAAATATGGATTATCCTCAGGTAAATATTTGTGAAATCGCCTCTGCTTTCGTAAAGTTGTTTTGTGTCCTACACAAGCTCCTTTTTTCGGGTGAATGGCCTCGTAAACACGTTGTAGTTGTTTCAGAAGGAAAATAAATGCCAATAAATGTGAATTTCAGTCAATCAATCAATCAATCAATTAATCAATCAATAATTATATTTTTATCATCTAAAATTTTATGATTTATGTATTTTATTTTCTATATTTTTCATATTTTTTCATATTTTGCGCATGTAATTGTTGGATAGTTATTTCATATTCTAGAATCTTTGTTTTTTAATGTTTTCGGAACTTAAAATCATTCGAAATAATTATACATTACTATCATATTTCATATTTCAGCTCATGTTTAAACTGTGTTTTTCATATTAGTTTTTAAACCTAATCGTTAATAACTTCTGCATTTTTATATTTTGTAATATGTTTCTGAGCTTTATCTTAATTCATATGATTTATGTAATTTATTTTCTCATATTTTGTGTATGTAATTGTTGTTTAACATCATTTTGTATTCTATTTTATTGCTTTTTATGCATACACGGCCCCATCGTAAATCAGCCAAATAGCTGAACTGGGCTTTTACCGTGTTTAAATCAATCAATCAATCAATTAATCAATCAGTCAAATGAAATCAGTCAATCAACTGGTCAATCAATTATCCAATCAGTCAATCAATATTCAATAATCACTCAATCATTCAATAGATTATATAATCAGCAAACAATCAATCAATCAATAAAAGCAATATGACTGAGATAATTTGGTAGGAAATGAGTATGGCACAACTGTACATTAAGGAATTATGTGTTTAAATCATTCTCTAGTACGAGCTCGTTCGTTTTATCACTGAATGGAACTTGTTGATTTGAGAACAATACCTTGATTCCTTATCGTCATTTTCATCATACTGTCAACATCTATTTTTTAAAATTTGCTTTTGATATTCATGTTTTTAGCTAAGGGCCATGATGAAAACCATTTTTAAATTGATCAAGAATAAGAATGACCATGCTTACATAGCTGCTGCGCCGTCTTTTTACCACTTACAAGGGAGTTGTATTAACCATTCATCCACCTCTACATTTATACAGACTGTAGAAGTTTCAAGTCATTTAATGATTTTTCGATACTTCCAAAGTTTCGCTTTATTTACGTTCTCAGGTGACATACATTTATGGCTTTTATACACAACATTGATTATACAGTAGGCCTGTTTATTTTGAAGTGTAAATTTGAAGTGCAGTATCTTGAACCACTTATGTTCATTTCTTATTTATTTCATATTTCTTTTTCTTAACAATTAATTCATTAATTGATGCGTACTCATTTATGTAATCTTATTTGTAAACTTCGTGTGCGTCAGTCCGTGGACTGTTTTTACAAGGTCTTTTTTGTATCAGTAAACCGAAATGAAATGAAATGAAATGAAAATTCATCTATTTGCTCTACTCATTTATCATTTATGTATTTATGATAATAATAATAATGATAATAATAATAATAATAATAATAATAATAATGATGATGATGATAATGATGATGATGATGAGGATGATGATAATATAGGGGTGTTTATAATGTGCCAATTCCACATGACTAATGGAGAAGAAAGAATTACACCAGAGCAATGTATTCATTCATTCAGTAATTTGCTCATTTATTTATCTATTTATTTTTTAGTTAGTTATTTATCTGCTAATACTAAGGTTGCACTTAGCATGTAATAATAAGAACCGAATATAGATGATTCTTACCAGAGTCCCTGTGGAAAGTTATGGCCTCTTTGTTCTCTCCGTTCCATTCTGCTCGGTAGACGATGTGTTCAACCCAGTCAGACCAGTAGAGTTTCTTCGACATGGCGTCATAGGTTATGTAGTATGGATCAAGTGAAGAGGGGATAGTATGAAACTTTCTCTCAAGAAGGTCTGCTACGAAAATATTCTGTCCATCGGAAACGAAGATCTTTGCTCCCCGTTCTAAATTCAAAGATAATATATAATTTTGAAGAGAGTAAAGATGATAAAGGTATCATACAGAGTGTAGCCCGGTGACAATCCCTCTATCGGAGAAGGAGGACTCTATCATTCGTTCTGGGGTTAAGGACTAAGTTGAGTAACGATCAAATAATTGAAGTGTCAAAGAAACAAACGAGTAACTTAAGGTAGATCTACACTGATTCTCTACTTTGTGGTTTCATTTCAGCTAAATGAAAATGAAGATGAAAAACAGAAATCTTGTAATAGAACTGCACACAGAAATGGCCATGCAGGACTACATCAAAAAAGATTATTTAATCTTTGACTACACACACACTGTTACAAGAAAGGTTGGTGCAAAATTTTCATTTAATTATTTCTTCTTCTATTTCAAATACTATGATGAGGGCGTTTCAAGAAATTTTTTTGACCGTGATATTCTTCCAGTTCCACGGCGACACATAAAAATAATGAGAAAAATCACAACCAACTCACCAGAATCATAACCTCTCCTAGAAAAGGTATCAATAAAAACAAAGAAAGTTTAAAGCAGGGGAACTCTCGCATACAAAACCCGAGTCTAAAAACTAAAAAGCAACTAAAAAGGAAAAGAATAAAAAGAAAGACACGTAACTTCACTGAAAAAGCGAAACGATAAAGGTGAGTCCCAAATACACAATCCTTCGTAAGTCGAAATCAAGTTAAATTCGCTTAGTTTTAGATACTTTCCTTGCTTTTAAACTTAAGTTCATGTGCAAGAGGGACAAGCTAAGCTTAAAAGAAATTTTCCACAGGGTAACTATTACCAGAACAGTATATGGGTCTCTTCAAGGGACGGCGCCAGGGTATTTGACAGATAGATAGATAGATAAATGGTATTTATTGATTCATTTCCATGTATCGCAGTTATAAATAACTGAATTGCACTTGAATGAAAAACCAAGTATACATTTCGAGAGATATCACTTGTACAATGTACATAAGATATGAAGCATGTGAAGTGTATGTACATGTATACTATGCAGGCCTACCGGTAATCTTATGCTATTACACGTAGCCATAATCATGCTAGGAAATAGTTAGCCTATTAGCCAAAGAATGACTACAGCATAAGGAAATAGGGACAGGATACATGAGAGATAGAAATGATATAACAAGGTGAGGGAGAAAGAGAGAAAGAGAGAAGGAGAGAGAGAGAGGAAGGAAAAGAGACAGAGAGGAGAAAGATGGAAAGAAAGAGAAAACAACAGATAGAGGGAGAGAGAACAAGATAGAGAAAGGGGAGAAGGGGAGAGAGAGAGAGAGAGAGAAGGGGACAGATAGGAAAAGGGGGAAGGCAGGCTCTTGACAACGACTATGTACATACATAATGATAAAAATACAAGAATATACCTTGCCAAAAAAAAAAAAAAGAAATGTTAGAAGAAAGAATGTTAAAAGGTGAACCCATGGGGTATATAAATGTACATTGTATACCCCACGTCATAAAATAATTTGACTAAAACGAATATATTAAATTTGTAGTAAAAGATTTATCAAATAATATGAAATATCAAGGAATAGTAAGGAAATTGGACAATGCAATATGTTTCAACGTATAATTTTTACAATCATGTAAGAGCCTTTTGTTATAGAAACGGCTCAAATCTGGGATTGGGCTATTCTGCATACGTTTAGTTTTGGGGGGCAAGATGACCCATATGTGAGTTTATTTATGTTTAAAGGGATATTATCTGATTATAATGTATAGTAGTATAGTAATAGTAAAAGTAGTAGTAGTGGTAGTAGTAGTAGTAGTAGTAGTAGTAGTGTAGTAGTAGTAGTAGTAGTAGTGTAGTAGTAGTAGTAGTAGTAATAGTAATAGTAGTAGTGTAGTAGTAGTAGTGGCAGTGGTAGTAGTAGTAGTAGTAGTAGTAGTAGTAGTAGCAGCAGCAGTGGTAGTAGTAGTAGTAGTAGTGGTGGTGGTGGTGGTGGTAGTAGTAGTAGTAGTAGTAGTAGTAGCAGTGGTAGTAGTAGTAGTAGTAGTAGTAGTAGTAGTAGCAGTGGTAGTAGTAGTAGTAGTAGTAGTAGTAGTAGTAGCAGTGGTAGTAGTAGTAGTAGTAGTAGTAGTAGTAGTAGTAGTAGTAGTAGTAGTAGCAGTCGACTTTATTGGATAACTTGTTTAGCACAAGGCTAATCTGCCACAGTAGTAGTAGTAGTAGTAGTAGTAGTAGTAGTAGTAGCAGTGGTAGTAGTAGTAGTAGTAGTAGTAGTAGTAGTAGAAGTAGTAGTAGTGGTGGTGGTAGTAGTAGTAGTAGTAGCAGTAGTAGTAGTAGTAGCAGTGGTAGTAGTAGTAGTAGTACTAGTAGTAGTAGTAGTAGTAGTAGTAGCAGTAGTAGTCGACTTTATTGGATAACTTGTTTAGCACAAGGCTAATCTGCCACAAGGTCCATGGCCCATACACAAGGTGTATGAACCAGCCCCTCTTTACCCATACTCTTCTTTTTTCTTCATCTTTTTTTCTTCTCACCCCCTCTCTCTCTCTCTCTCTCTCTCTCTCTCTCTCTCTCTCTCTCACACACACACACACACACAACACACACCCTTTTTTATCACTGGAAAAATCACAGGGGAGCGGTCCCCCTGCCCCCCCCCCCCCGTACTGCCACCCCAGGTCTCCTCTTATTACATATTAATGAGAATGACAATTTTCACTGAATGGGGCTCTAACTAGCAAAAGCCGATCATAATAAAATGTTTTATACCATAATGAAAAGAGATATTGAATGAACATGACTGATCTATCCATCCAGTATCATCAGTGATTGTGTAGATGACTTCTATTGTCTCATTAGTGACATTGAGAAATGATCCAGGGTCGATGTTGGCTGATATGTTAGTTGTGCCTGACGAGTTGATGACGTCAGGTGGTTTCCAGACTATGACTGCCCCCGATTGGCCAAGTTTTACAGATTGGTTGATGTTCCCTGGGCAGTTAACAACAACTGGATGATCCATATCACCTTTAGAAGAGGAGATTGTAAAATACATACTGTCAACCATTTTTATTCCTTTGTACAAATCCAACCAACATGTATAATGGTTGCAATAAATGAAAAATTAATCGAGAAAATACTTTTAGCAATCCTAGTGTTGTATTATCGCTGTATATATGAATTCTCAGTTTACGTTCTATGGCGATCCTCAAATTGGCAATGTTAAAAAATGACAGGTTTAGAAGGACATCTCTCGATATGTTAGGTACACAAAATTTCATATTTTCTCCATTATCTCTGACTTGCTGAAGGTGCAGCTCCTCTCCTTCATTTTCTTAGCTCATGATATATCTTGGGAAAACGCATTTAACACAAATATGTTGAGTTCACAAAGATACGACCAGATCTGTAGAGATAATGGAGAAAATATGAAATTTAGTGTACCGTAATATATTGAGAGTTGTCCTTCTAAACCTGTCATTTTGAAGCAACATTGACAATTTGGAGGATCGCAATAGAAAGTAAATCGAGACTTATCAAACTTTCATAAGTTTCTCAATTCGTAACCGTTTTTGATGGAAGTTTTTTTTTTAATTGCTTCTCTCTATCCTCTCTTTTCATTGGAATTGATTTTCCCCAGGGTTTCATTCTCCTTTAAAGTTCAATATTTGGTTAGTGTAGGGAACTGAAGGAGAGAAATATTGTCCAGGACCATAATGACCTCGATTCTGCTGTATATTGTCTTCCAACCAAGACTGTACTTTTACAAAATTCTATTGACAAATCATCCCATGTATCATATTTCTAAATTAACTTGGAACTCTTAGCTCAAAATAAATCTTCGAAACTTACATCATATGAAACGTGATAGAAAGAGAATCTTAGCGACGAATTACCTGTTGTGGTCTGTTTAGATACCCCAGTAGAATTCAGTAAACCTGTGATTTCATTCAATAAATAGAGATTACAGAGAAACAAATTAGGCAAAGAAATTATCCCATCCGGGTTTCTTTCAGGCTTCGGACCATTTTAACTCAATAAAGAATCATCGTGAATAATCCTATGACGGACAGTATTACTGTCTGACAATGGATCATCTATAACAAGTAACAAGAAGGCTCAAATTTTATGGTTATGCCGGCTGGTCGATATGCCGGTACACTTTTAGGAAAAATGGTGCTGATTGGATCCTTTTATTGTCCCACATTTGGAACCTTTAAAGGTTCTTCAAAGCACAATTATTAATACCCTATAAAGGTTCTCTAAAGGATTTTATATGGGTCTTTGGAACCATTATTTGTTGTAAAAGAAACCTTTGGGGGTTCTTGAAAATATAAAGAACCCTTTAGGGAACCCCTTTTTTTCTGGAGGTTCTAAATACGGGATAAAAAAAGGTTTTAGTATTTTTGTAAGAGTATATACGGGATTCATGAGCAGTTTTTCACATTGTATATCTTTATCAGTTTAGAATTAGATTACAATGAAATAAAATAGGCTACATTACTCCCATCGGATCATCTACAATGTGTAAATGCAGCTAACTCTGATGCCTAAGATTGATTGGACAGCTTTACCCTATCACGCCTATTGTCTGATCAAAAACAGATTTAATTTTTTCAATATCATAGGACATTTAACAAAAACAAAAACAAAAAACATCAACACAAGAAATATACACTTGGCATTTTCCTCAATTCATGGAATTTTAAAATAGCATGCAAATTGAATGAGATTTTCTTTCACAAACATTAGCAATTTGTGATTTTTAAAATAAAATTAGCCATGTTCACTACAATCGCCCTAACGGTATTATGATTGTAAGAAGATGACAAAGTATATATGGTCCTTTAATACCAGTCTTTCAGCTGAAAGTTCACTCGCAATTCACGCTTCAATACACGTGAACAATAAGACGAGATCCCCCATCAATTCCAGTATTGGATTAATAAATCATCAATACAGTCTTTTAAAAAAAGAAGGAAAAAAAAAGATATGAAAACTGGAAGAAGTTATTTGGACTGATAATATAGATAATAATATTGTAAAAACATGAAAACGCATCAAAACAGAGAGTGGTGAAGAAGTGCTATGCACCGTGGAGAAGGGAATGCACTTTGGCAGATTAAAATACATCTTGATTCAGTAACCACACCTTCCCGTCGTAGCTATAAGCAGCGGCATATCTCAGTGTCTATAATAGTCTATGCATACGTTTTTTAATGAGGCAGTTAAGCCCACTTGGATTTTATAGGGTAAAAATTTAAAAAAATAATCGATAGCGTTTTACGAGATAAAAATAAAACTTTATAGGTTCTTGTAAGACGTAAGAAGAAAGAAATTGAGGCGGACGAACAATTTCAGATCCTAATCCTCAAGTTAACTCTAGTAGTGTCATGAGCAATAACAATGACAAGAAGACCAGAACGGAGAGAGAGAGGGCGGGATAGGGGGATTCATAGGCGGCGATCTGGGGGGGGGGGGACATGTCCCCCATTCGATTCCCCCCCCCCCCCCAAAAAAAAAAAAGATCTTTAAAGCTTGATATATTATTTTTCTCAATTTTGAGTCAGGTGACCAATTTTAGGCCAACCAATTAAATATCTTATAGGCCTAGATTTTCGGCCGAGGACTACCGTGCTCGTTACATGAAGTCGCCGCCACATGGGGATTCCACTTCTGTGTTGGGCTTGGGTGGGGTGAGTCCAGGGGAGCGTTTCATGAAGAGTTTTGTCGGTGAAAATCACCGACAAATGTTATAAGCTACTGAAAATCCTCGCATCTGATTGGATGGAAGCAAATTAGTCAGTGAAAATCACCGACAAAACTCTTCATGAAAAGCTCCCCTGGTGACCCGGCGAAACAAGGAAGGAACCTGCATGGCAATCGAAAGGGGGAAGAGGGTTTGAGGTAGGCTACATATCCCCAAACGATGAAGATTTTTTTTTTACATTTTGCATTCTTCTTCACTTTCGTAAATTGCATGTCTTTTGTAAGTGCGCAGCAGCAGCTGAGCATAAAGATTTTAAAATTTCGGAGTTTTCTGGCAGGGGGCAGATTTGGGTGTGTGTGGGGGGGGGGGGTTACTGTTTTCTCGGTGGGGCTAAGCAACTGCAAATCTCTGGTTAAGATAATGACGATTTATATATATTAATTTCGGAATGGAGAGAGAAGACCGATCTGCTGAATTTTCTTTTCGGTAATAAAGCCATAAAGCATGATAGAGAGTTTTTGGCAACGCTCAAATACTCACGTGTTTCACACGTCTGTCCAGTGAATTCAGATGAACAGTGGCAAATATAGCTCATCATAGTCTCCTCGCACCAGCCGTTTTTGCATGGATTATCATGACAATCTTTATGTGACGTTTACGATCGGTGCAACACAAGAGATTTAAAAAAAAAAGAGAAGATAAACATTAAAGAGATTATATGCGATCCAGAGTTTAACTTCTCTCCTCAACTCTTGTATAACATTATTTTCATATTTGATTTATCATCAACTAAGTTAGCTGCCAGTAGTTTGATGATTTAAATCGTACATTTTCATTCACTACAGATCATTTTCTACATTTATTTAAATACCCAGCCACGCATGACATGAGGAAATGGTGAATGCTCTTGGACTGGAAGTTCGAGTGTCATTTTCATCGGATACATGATTACGTTTGTTTTGTCCTTCTCTGTTTATGATCTATATCATTACTGTCACCAATATGCAAGCAACCTTTGTTTTTAGGAAAGAAAATGAATTTGTAATTCTATTACATTGATAATAGTTTAAATTAAATCATATTTCGTGTTGTCATTAATGAGATAAAAACACGACATCAATAAATCATAAAAAAACGAAATTCTAAGAAATATATTCACTATAATCACCCTGTATCAGAATTATGATGAGAACAAACACAGTCAGCTTTCCTGAGTCTCGAGACTCTTGAGGTATAGAATAAAATGGGAGTCGATGAATTATGAATTTCTTTCTTTTTGTAATCATAATTTTGTTGCCCTATTACTAATCGGGAAGAAACTTGTTATAACCACCTATAAATTAATACTTACAGGCCTACTGAGAAACCAAGTATATGAGATACTGTACGTATCTCTTGAAGGTTGTGTAAACAATTAACAATTTCACTACATGTATTACATTGACTAGTATTTAAGATACGAGCCTACCTGGAAATTTACAGATGCGTAATCCGGTATTATTACGTCCGATAATGCAGGCAGAGGTGACGGATGAGAAAGGGATAAGCTTGGGAATGGTTTGCAACATGCCTAACTTAGGATGTTCTTTCTCAGAACATATCTCAAGGATTGGTAAGGTGTAGTTAAGAAGATATCCATCTTTACAGATGTTCTCCGCTATCACTGCATCAAGAGTGACTAAACATATGCAGGGAGAATCAATGATTGGGAAATCAATTACTGAACACACTTCAGTGCTAATGATAAAGCAAACAATAATGATGATGATAATAATAATAATTATGATGATAATAATAATAATAACAATAATAAAGTAGTAGTAGTAATGATAGTAATATGAGTATAATAAACCACTGTACATAATAATCGAATATGAAAGTTATTCTACCCCTAAGGAAAAAGAATGCAATTTAAACGACAACGAAACCACTACTCCACCCCTCCCCCCTCAACACACACACACATACACACACGCACACCCACTCTCTCACACTAACAACCACACCCACTCTCTCACACCAACAACCACACCCACTTCCGCGCATGTGTAATGTGAGACTGTAAATCTTAGCTGTAATGTTTCTAAAACATTTGCTTTGAAAGAACACTCTTAAACTCTATACCGCTTCAAACATATTGAACGGGAGGTTAATATTTTTCTCCTTGTTCATCAAAGATTGTATGGTTGCTTTGCTTTTATTTATAAAGTTACATTTCTCTCTCTCACTTATTCTCCAATACGACGAGGCTTGTTGGGATTTGTTTGTAAAGGAGATTGAATTTATTGGAGAAACTGCTCCGTATGAGAGACGAATGATAATTTCTTAAGGTAGCCAGTCTTTCTTAGATACTTGTAATTAATTTTGTCACTTACCTAATGTCATTAACAGAAGGTGAAACACAGCCATATTTGGTGTCATTTTGACTTCCTAGAAACAAAAAGATAAGCGTTTTAGGAGATTCATCCATTTTGCCATCAGGCCTTGCATGAGCTCTCTCTGTCAAAATCATAAGCACTAGAATCAGTCTAATCATTTACTTTCTACTTGAAAAGAACTCGTCGTAAGATTAGCACAGTTAGGTCATATTATGATGTGATAGGGAATAAATGAAAAGAAATCGATCTTCCCATGAGAATATATACTCTATGAAAGTATAGGACTTTAAAAATATTCTTACCTTCCAAATAAACTGTCATTGGCAGTTCCTTAGCATTTGTTCCTGTGTATTTAGATACGTTGTCTCTCTCTCTCTCTCTCTTCCAGAGAGAGGGTTCGATATCAAGATGATCGTTCAGTCGTTACCCCCGTAATATAACAAATCTTTTGGCTGTCGTTTGCCGATGGAAACAGCAGACTTAATTTTCGTGCGCATGCTTGCGTATTTATTGATCACCCCCCCCCCTTTTTTTCCCCCATCTCCGTGCCCTTGATCTCCGAACAAGGCCATAACCATAAGATGGAGATGGTTGGTTGGTTGGTTGCTTTTATTTACTATCATAATGAAAATAGTATTAAAAAGTGTAAACACAATACAACAATACAAATATCTCGTATATCAGTGGTACAATACAAGACAAAAAAGAAAATTATGATCGAGGGATAGCCTGCTTCAGATTAGCTGTCTATAAAATTAATTTGTAGCATATTTCCATCAAAGAGAACTGTTGATAGGCTCGCATCATGAGCGTTCTTGGACGGTGTGTGCGCTCTATAAGTTTTCACAGCTATTATCATTATTTTTTAATTGTTATTATCGTTATTATTATAACTAATCTGTTCTTTGTCGGGGTCCCTTAAAACTACATGAAGATAACAATTACAAAATCACTTAATAGAAACAATGAAATTGATATCCATGAGCTTACAGTACAAGTTCATACACACTAAGAAAAAAAGGTGCAATTTTGCACCTTTCAAATGCAACACTGGGAGCTCCTTTTTGGGTGCAACTTTGCACCCTAAGAAGCTTTTTGCACCTTTAAGGATGCAGTTAGCTACATTTTGCATCCTAAAGGTGCAGAGTTGTTCCTTTAATGGAAGGTGCAAATTTGCACCTTTTGAACGCAAATATTTCTGCACCCTAAAGGAGCAAAGTTGCACCTTTTAGGGTGCAAACAAGAACAAAAAGGTGCATTTTTGCACCTTTTTCATGTAGGGTGCAAGATTGCACCCAAAAAGTCCTGCCAGTGTTGCATTTATGGTGCAAACCTGAACTTTTTTTTCTTAGTGTGTATATATCCCTGATCGCCCCACCCCCACCCCATCCTGCCCCGGTCCCTAAACATAAAATCATCAATGTACTATTTTACTCTGTTCTTGCTATATGAATTTCCTTCTTAAATGCTGAAAAATTATTTAGTTGTCAAAGACAAATGGTAAGTCATGTACAATTTACTACCACAATCAAGAAATGTACATTTACAATTTTCTGTGTTCGGCTTAGGCAAAATTACTTGCTTACCCTTTCTCAGGCAGTATTCAAATTTGGTTTATAAACAAATTTCTCTCCTAAATAATCTGGAGCTATATCATGAAAGATTTATACAAAGAAGATAAGAGTGGAAAATTTGACAATTTTGTAAAGTCTCCCAGACAAGGATATCATGAATTTCATGCACAGACCTGTGCTCTGAAAGTTCGTTTTCAAAATAATTCGTCCTGCACGATTTTGTAATTTTTGTAGTATGTTCACATGAGTTTTATTCGCTGACGACAAAATCATGTCAGCCTAATCAAAGTGTGGCAAGATGACAGCCTTATATAGAAGATTCAAACTTGACTCATTCAAAAAGAAACCGATTCTATCAAGAAAAACAGTAGAATTTACAGTATACTGTTTATTCTATGGTAAAACTTGAAACAGCAGTAAAATAAAGTATTTAACTGTAAATGATACAGTACACTTTATCATTATAGAGTAGCATCATCGGTATCAATACTTTCTTCAAAAAGAGAGTGAACGCATTCACTCTGTTAGGGGTGAATTTCAGAAGAGAGTGCACTTAGAGTGAATTAAGAGTAAAAATTGTGATAGTCACTCTTTGAGGGGTGACCTCAGTGATCACTCAAGGATTTCGAGTGATCACTGAGGTCATCCCTAAAAGAGTGACTAAGAGTGAATATTACAATTTTTACTCTTAGTTCACTCTTAATTAACTCTAAATCACCCTCTTCTGAAATTCACCCCTTACAGCATTGTACAGAGTGGATGCGTTCATCTTTTTTTTTTTTAAACAGAGAGTACGGGCTCTTCTTGATAGATCTATATGTTATTATAAGTCAGCAATGTCATGTACCCAGTTAGTGGGCCGAAAGAGACCAATGGAGATAAGCAACCTGTCCTATATGATACAAAGTAGTAGGAAAACGGGACCCTCTTGTATTAGGGTTAGGAGACGACTTCAGCAATAGGCACATGCAGCAGCAAAATAGACTAAGCTGTATTATGTCCCTGTAACATGTTTCAAATTTTGCTTTTTTTTTTCCCCAAAACAACTTCATCAACTCATCATGATCACACTCACTAAGTGATTCCAGGTAATATATTTTACACCTTCCTTATTCTCACAACCACAAGTGACGATAATACGGCTGCAGATATAGGTAGGAAACGAATAAACGCAATCAAGAACATTATTTCCTTTATTTTCTACAGATTGTTTACAAGCAACGTTTACGAGTGTCCACCGTGGGTAATCAATGCAACCAACAGTAACATGATACACTTGCCGTTTTAAAGTCCTAACATCTTTCAAGAAATGCACAAAACACACTAAAATCTTCTGAGATATTACTGGAATACTAGTTCTAACACATACTACACAGCACAACTTGAAGTATCTATAAAAAAAAAAAATTAATGTTCGATATTCAAAGATAATGCAATAAAAGTGACTTCTAACTCTTGAAACGAATACTGCCTAAACATACTACTGCTGCAAGAGGAATTTGACACCATTCACAGTCAAATTCTGTCTATGGAAAGTGTTTGTATTTTCCATTCTGGCGAGAATTCGATATCTAAAGAATCAACAGTATGAAATGGCATTCGTTATATGCCTACTTTTTATGTTTATACAACATTCTGCAAACAAGCGGTAATTCACTACTTAGGCTATATACACTCTTGTAAGAGTTTATATTTTTAGTGCCCGTTCTATGAAAGGTAATAAAATCTTTACTATTTCCTTTACTATTTGATTAATTTCATATTTACAAGAGTATAATGCACTTTTTTTCGAAAGTGAAATGTGCACTACTTGCCGCAGAATCGCTGCGGGTCGCAAAAGAAGATCCCGAACAGTACGTCGAAAGAGCGGTTTGTGACGCGGCAATAACAGATTGGGTTGAAGAAGCTGTTTGCAATAACGCAGCCAGATGAAGAATTGACGTACTTCTGGTGGAAAGCTGTTCCCTTGGATGAGAGCTGGGTCAATTGCGAAGAGGAAGTAGATGATGGAGTTAGGTAACCAGGCAACGACGACAGGGGCGTACAGGTACCTGTTATCAGGGGGGGCAGGCCCAAATTTCCCGGTAACTATGTCTAAATCTGTGGGCGTAGCTACGACCGACTGCATTTTAGGAGGACGGTAGTGCTCCACGGCGTAAATCCAGTTTGAGGAGTGGGGGATGAAAAACTTTTTAAACGATTTTTTCCCTCTCACGCCATTTTGATATCTATTTTGCGAGCGAGCGAAGCGAGCGAGCAGGAAAATAACCACTTTTCGGTTTTTAATCGCATTTTCGATAAGAATTCCAAATATGATGAAAGAGCGAAGCGAGCGAGCCAAAAATAACCACTTTTTTCGATTTTAATCGCATTTTTGGATGGAAATCCTAAGATTTTTACGAGCGAGGGAAGCGAGCGAGCCAAAAATACAAATTTTTTTGTTTAAGTAGCATTTTTAATAGAAATTCTAAATATGATGACTGTTATGATAGATATTCAGAATTTTTACTAACTGATTTATCAAAATATATTTTCTTCCTTAAAAGTGTGTCTACATGGGGGTAAATTGTACACACCATCACCTCTCTTCCCAAGGGGGATGATAGATCCCCACCCCCCGCAATTTACGCCAATGTAGTGCTCCCTAGAGGGGAGGATGCAGGGAAGCTCCGCATAGCCAAAAATTTCCCGGTAATAATATCTAGAATCAGTGGTGTAGCTAGGAGTTCATAGGACGATAGTGCAAAGCGCGCTCCTAGGCATGCTAGGGGGAGGGTGCAGGGATGTGATTTCCCTTCCCGGCGCGAAGCGCGGAAGCTCTGATGTTTCTTTGAATAATAATTGTTCGTTGACTGTTCCTGGCCTCTTACATTTTCTGCCTTTTATCGGGGGGGGGGGGGGGAGCGAAAATTCCGGTATCTGAGTCTAGAAATAGAATATGCGGAGGGGAGCCAAGCACCGCGATTTGCTTGTTGCGAAGCCCTTAGCGGGTTGGGGCCCAGGGGTTCTGGCTTAGGGCCCCTGATGGGGGTCTACAGGAAAGCCACTGCCGGAGTCCCAGGGAGTGGAGCAGCACCGGAAACTCCGGGGCATTGGCTAAATCCCGGGGGGATGGGGGAATATCCCCCCCCCCCCACTTTTTGGAGAGGGGGGAAATGGCGTGTACAAATATCCCCCCCCCCCCACTTTTTAAGAAAGAAAATATATTTAATTAATCTGTTATTAAAATCTTTGAATATCTGTCATAAAAACCATCATTTTAGAATTTCTATTTGAAAATGCGATTGAAAACCAAAAAAGTGGTTATTTTGGCTCGCTCGCTTCGCTCGCTCGCAAAATAAATATTAAAAATGTGTGTAAGGGGGTCTGTGGGGGTCAGTGAGGGGGTGTGAGTCGACAGAAAAAAAATCGTCAAAAA
>CM057155.1:1423150-1576291 GCA_029962745.1 Echinometra lucunter
AAATTCATGTACAAAATACATATAATCTTGATCCAAAATATAAAACAAAATACTCTGCCATAATTTCGAGTTTCTGGTTAAAACTATGGGCCTCGGTGACTCGAATAGTACCATTCACTTCGGGGCTGCGCCCCTCAGTGAATAGTACTATTTCGGAGTCACCTCTTGCCCATAGTTTTAACAGAAACCTCAAGGCAAAGTATATTTGTATATTATTTGATATTAATCTGTTACTACAAATTTAATATATTCGTTTTAGTCAAATTATTTTATGACGTGGGGTATACAATTTACATTTATATACCCCATGGGTTCACCTTTTAACATTTCTTTTAACATTTCTATTTTTTTTTTGGCAAGGTATATTCTTGTATTTTTATCAAAATGTATGTACATAGTCTTTGTCAAGAGCCTGCCTTCCCCCTTTTCCTATCTGTCCCCTTCTCTCTCTCTCTCTCTCTCCCCTTCTCCCCTCTGTCTATCTTGTTCTCTCTCCCTCTATCTGTTGTTTTCTCTTTCTTTCCATCTTTCTCCTCTCTGTATCTTTTCCTTCCTCTCTCTCTCTCTCTCTCTCCTTCTCTCTTTCTCTCTTTCTCCCTCACCTTGTTATATCATTTCTATCTCTCATGTATTCTGTCCCTATTTCCTTATGCTGTAGTCATTCTTTGGCTAATAGGCTATTTCTTAGCATGATTATGGCTACATGTAATAGCATAAGATTACTGGTAGGCCTGCATAGTATACATGTACATACACTTCACATGCTTCATATCTTATGTACATTGTACATGTGATATCTCTTGAAATGTATACTTGGTTTTCATTCAAGTGCAATTCAGTTATTTATAACTGCGATACATGGAAATGAATAAATAAATACCATTTATCTATCTATCTGTCAAATACCCTGGCGCCGTCCCTTCAAGAGACCCATATACTGTTTTGGTAATAGTTACCCTGTGGAAAATTTCTTTAAGCTTAGCTTGTCCCTCTTGCACATGAACTTAAGTTTAAAAGCAAGGAAAGTATTTGAAACTAAGCGAATTTAACTTGATTTCGACTTACGAGGATTGTGTATTTGGGACTCACCTTTATCGTTTCGCTTTTTCAGTGAAGTTACGTTTCTTTCTTTTTCTTCTTTTATTTTTAAATTGCTTTTAGTTTTTAGACTCGGGTTTTGTATGCGAGAGTTCTCCCGGCTTTAAACTCTCTTTGTTTTTAGTGATAATTTTTCTAGGAGAGGTTATGATTCTAGTGAGTTGGTTGTGATTTTTCTCATTATTTTTTATGTCGCCGTGGAACTGGAAGAATATCACGTCAAAAAAAGTTCTTGTAACGCCCTCATCATAGTATTTGAAATACAAGAAGAAATAATTAAATGAAAATTTTGCACCAACCTTTCTTGTAACAGTGTGTGTGTGTAGTCAAAGATTAAATAATCTTTGGTGTAGGCCTAGTCCTGCATGGCCATTTCTGTGTGCAGTTCTATTACAAGATTTCTGTTTTTCATCTTCATTTCATTTAGCTGAAATGAAACCACAAAGTAGAGAATCAGTGTAGATCTACCTTAAGTTACTCGTTTGTTTCTTTGACACTTCAATTATTTGATCGTTACTCAACTTTGTCCTTAACCCCAGAACGACTGGTAAAGTCCTCCTTCTCCGATAGAGGGATTGTCACCGGGCTACACCCTGTATGATACCTTTATCATCTTAGATCTTCAAAATTATGCAGAGCTTCAATATTATCTTTGAATTTAGAACGGGGAGCAAAGATCTTCGTTTCCGCTGGACAGAATATATTCGTAGCAGACCTTCTTGAGAGAAAGTTTCATACTATCCCCTCTTCACATGATCCATTCTACATAACCTATGACTCCATGTCGAAGAAACTCTACTGGTCTGACTGGATTGAACACATCGTCTACCGAGCAGAATGGAACGGAGAGAACAAAGAGGCCATAACTTCCTACGTGGAATCTGGTAAGAATAATATTTCATTCACGGCCCACTCTAGCTCTTCTGATCTTTTTTTTCCCTGTCAGATGTACAATGATGTTGACTATATTCGGTTCTTATTATTACATGCCAAGTGCAACCTTAGTATTAGGAGATAAATAACTAACTAAATAAATGAATAGATAAATAAATGAGCAAATTACTGAATGAATGAATACATTGCTCTGGTGTAAGTTTTCTTCTCCATTGCGCCCTGAGCACATTAGTCATGTGGCATTGGCACATTATAAATACCCTATATTATTATCATCATCATCATCATCATCATTATCATTATTATTATTATTATTATTATTATTATTATTATTATTATCATTACTATAAATACATAAATGATAAATGAGTAGGTAAATAGATGAATTTTCATTTCATTTCATTTCATTTCATTTCGGTTTACTGATACAATAAAGACCTTGTAAACAGTCCACGACTGACGCATACAAAGTTTACAAATAAGATTACATAAATGAGTACAGGTCAATTAATAAATTAATTGTTAGAAAAAGAAATATGAAATAAATAAGAAATGACCACAAGTGGTTCAAGATACTGCACTTCAAATTTACACTTCGAAATAAACAGGCCTACTGTATAATCAATGTTGTGTATAAAAGCCATAAATGTATGTCACCTGAGAACGTAAATAAAGCGAGAACTTTGGAAGTATCGAAAATCATTAAATGGCTTGAAACTTTGATCAGAAAAGAAAATAAACTGTATAATTGTATGTAGAGGTGGATGAATGGTTAATAGAACGCCCTTGTAAGTGGTAAAAAGACGGCACAGCAGCTATGTAAGCATGGTCATTCATATTCTTGATCAATTTAAAAATGTTTTCATCATGGCCCTTAGCTAAAAACATGAATATTAAAAGCAAATTTTAAAAATGGATGTTGACAGTATGATGAAAATGACGATAAGGAATCAAGGTATTGTTCTCAAATCAACAAGTTCCATTCAGTGATAAAGCGAACGAGCTCGTACTAGAGAAGTATTTAAACACATAATTCCTTAATGTACAGTTGTGCCATGTTCATTTCCTACCAAATTATTTTTTGATTTGATTTGATTTATTTATTCACCACTAATGGGTTGGATAGCCCTTGTCAGCTAAAAGCTGTTTTTCAAAGGGGTCCAAACCAATAAGATAAAAACAAACATATAAAGCAAAACAAATATACATAACAATTATAAATGTAGCAAATAAAGCAACAAAATCGTTGACATGTTAAAAAAGTAAAACAAACATAACAATGACTGTAATAACGCACTGATGAATGAGAATATTTAAAGAATAACATAAAAGCAATACAAACAAAATCAATACAAACAAAACCAAAAAAAGGGGGGGTGGGTGAGAAAAAAAAATCTATTTACTGGCATTATTTAGATTTAGTGTCTTGCGGTTGCTACTTAAATGGCGTTTAAAAGCTTCAATTGATTTAGGTGGGTAAGAAGGGTGATCGAACTCATTCCAGAGCTTGGCCCCTCGGGACCCGATCTTGTACGATAGGCCGTTTCTCGGACAGAAACGATATTACTTAGGTATACGGCGGACATAATTTGTGAATGCATCGATACATGGTACATGCCACCAGTTTTGACCATCGTACACACAGTCGATCTAAATTTAAAGTTTGGTATAGGCAGTTTGAAGGAAACATATAATCTACATTCATAACGATACGGAGCGATCTATTTTGAAGTTTTTGAAGTTTGTCAAGACATGATTTAGAGGCATTTGTCCAAACGGCATTACAGTAATCAAAATTACACTGAATAACAGACTTATAGAATAACTGGGCAGTGTCCTGGTTGATAAAAGGACGGAGCCTTCTAAGAAGGTATATACATTTGATTATTTTCTTCTTAATATAGTCAATATGATTATTCCAAGAGAGATTTTGGTCAATATTGACACCAAGGTATTTGCAGTATTCCACTTTTTGGATTTCTTCCCCATCAATGTAAATATGGAAATCCTCAATCATGTCTTGCATTTTCTTTAAACGCCTATGAACATTACTTCACATTTCTTTGGGTTTACCATAAGCTTATTGTTTTTCAACCATTTCGACAGGATTGATAGGTCTTCGTTTGCTCTTTTAGCAATTTCCTTTGGATCTTTCGATGAAGTGAAAAGACAGGTATCATCAGCGTACAAAGATAAATCACAACTTTTTACAATGCTTGGCAAATCATTTACAATAAAGAGAATAACAGGGGGCCTAACAAGGAGCCCTGGGGGACTCCACATGTTACCAGTTCTTCATCAGATATGTAACCATTTATAGATGTGAATTGTTTCCTATTCTCAAAATAGTTTCTAAACCAGTTAAGTGTGGTTTGACATCTCTAATTTTTCCAATAAAATGCAGTGATCTACGGTATCAAATGCCTTTTAAGGTCATTACTAGCCCAACAATATTACCACTATCGATTGATCTCATCCATTTATCAGTTACATTTAGGAGAGCAGTTTGGGTGGAATACGTCGGCCTAAACCCCGATTGACAATCAGATAATACATTATTCTCTGTTAGATACTGAGATAGTTGTTTATAAACGACCTTTTCCATAACTTTAGCTAAAATGGAAATGACCGAAATTGGGCGATAATTCTCGATGCATGTTTTATCACCTCCTTTATGAATTGGGGTGACTCTTGCGCATTTCCATTGGTACGGTATAATACCAGAATGAAGAGACCGGTTAAGAATGTGTGTCAATGGGGAAGCAACAATAGAAGCTACTGGTCTAAGAAGCTTTGCTGGTAGATTATCCGGGCCAGTCGCTTTGTCTATTGGAAGAGCTCGTAACATATTTTCGATCTCAGTATCTGAGACGTCCCTGAAAACAAAAGGCATTGAGTTAAGACAGAGGTTTGAAGAGTGTTTCTCATTTATTCTAGTGGGAAAAGTACCATGCAAGGATTTGCCAATAGTTGCAAAATAGTTATTAAATGCATTTGATAATTCCTGACCACTAATATAATTACCATTTACCTTAATACAAGAGGCTTCGGGTTCAGTTTTCTTTGCGGGTGCTAGATACCGCAAAGTTCTCCAAACCATTTTTACATCTCGTACTCCAGATTCGATTTTCTTAGAAATAAAGTTCCTTTTCGCTTGACGAATATGGGCTGTCACATTGTTCCGAGCTTTTTTATAATTGTCACAATCCTCTTGTTTTTTGGATTTTTTTTTGCCTTGTGTTTTAAACAATTCCTATTTCGAATTAGTTGGAAAATAGAGGGTGTCATCCAAGGAGATTCCTTTTGTTTAATCCTATTTTTCCGGACTGGTGCATGTTTATCACCGGCAAAATCAATGAAAGGAAAACTGAACAAGCCACTTCAGGGTTATCAATTTCATAAATGGGATCAAAGTTGATGCTGTTCATATCTCTTTGAAACACTTCTTCATCAAAATTCCTTCCTGTTTTATACTTGTGATTTACAGAATCACCATATCTCAATTTTCCAATTACACAATATATCATATAATGATCCCTCATAGACACTTCGACCACACCACTTTCGCTTATTCTGTTTTTACAGTTGCTAAAAATGAGGTCGACTGTGGTGGAAGACTCTCTAGTTATTCGAGTATGTTTATTAATAAGCTGTGTACAGCTATATGAATCCATAATTTCAAGAAGTTTCCTCGTATGCCATGACATATGCCTATTCATTACATCACAATTAAAGTCTCCAAGAATATAGTATGGAACTTTCATATCGTCAATTCTTTGGATAAGTCGTTCGAATTGATTGAATACTTCGAGATTTGAGTTCGGTGGTCTGTACCAACAGATCACGAGGAATGATTTCTGCTTCTCCGGTTTTATTTCAGCCACGATTAGTTCCAAATCATTATTTCCACAGACTTCATTTTTTCGTGTAAAGATCAAATTGTTTTTTATAAACATTGCTACGCCGCCTCCGAATCTATTTCTGTCATATCTTAAAAGAGTATACCCAAGAATTGAAATTTCGCTATCATCAATGCTTTCACAAAGATGCGTTTCACTGAGAGTCATTATGTCCATCCTGGTATGATTAACTAGAAATCTTATTTCATCAATGTGTTTCGTCAACGATAGGCAATTTAAATGGGCGATTTTGATTCCCTTATGTGAGTGAAGTCTATGTAAGTCATTTTGCACTGGATCGTCATACCCAAAGTCATCGACTCGGATAGGTGTTACAATATTTTCAGAATAATTATTATCAGGCCTATATACAGTACTTTGGTTAGAATCACTAGATAACTCATTCGTTATAGAGAAGCTTAAACAATCTGTTAAGGGTAAGCTCTTCCACAGACATAGATCACAAGTCCAGTCTGCATCGGAATGAAAGAATAAGTCGGATTCGTTTGTACATTTAAGATGACCCCATTTGTTACAAACAACACACAACATGGCATTTTGGTTATTTCTCACCGATTTCTTACAAAATATACAAGGATATTTAGGAGGCATATGCAAGAATACGTACAATTATATTAAAAAACACACAGAAAAAAATGTGTAATCAACTTCAGAATAGTCTGTCTTGAACAGTCTCAAGAGTCATAAGGGGGAATATTCGGATAGTATACAATTACAGAAAATCAGCGGAATGTCAGCGGAATGGAGCCGCACATACTATGTGTTTCACAACGCATCTAAATCTGCTATGCAACGAATCACTTTATTGACTGTTTTTCCGTTTGTAGCGCTGATCTTCGCTATCACACGGCCATCACTGGACCACGCCGTCTGAACACTGTCTTTTTTGAGCACAGCATTGAGAAGTTTTTGTTTTGTCTTCGTGAGATCTTCTTGTATGACAATACCTGTTCCCTTTAACGCACGTCGTTGAGAAATCACCGCATGACGAGTTCTGTAAGAAACAAACTTGACAATAATGGGGCGCCGCCACACCTTCCCCCTTCTTATTGTAGGGGGTTTGGACGGGTCCCCAATTCGGTGCGAGCGGTCAATGTCCTTTGTTGAGATGTCAAGCTTTAGCTTTTCTTTTGCAATGTTACAGATTAAGTCATCCGTTGTTTCATTGAGCGTTTCAGCTACACCAAAGAACTGAAGACAATTGCGCCTAGAATACTGCTCTAAGTCATCCGTTGATTGTCGTAGATGATCCAAAAGTCTTTTATGGTCCTCAACTGATGACTTAAGATGCATTTATCTCTTGTGCTTGCGATCTGTTTACGATCTCGAGGTCCATTATTCTCGCTTGTTGTTCCTCCTATCTGTCGAACAAAGTGGCGAATTCCTTGTGGACTACATCCTTTATCGTAGCATGGATTGATAGAAGCAGTTCTTTGTTCTCTTTTTGGAAGCGGGAAAACATATCGTCCAGAAGCGCCTGCATAGGGTCATCAGTGTCTGAACCAGGCGGCGCCATCTTGTAGGTGGTAGATAAAGATGTTGTAGAATAATAAATGGAAGAAAGACACGGTTGCAGCAAAAAAATTCAGGATTCCACTCCCGCAATAAGTCAGAGTTAAAAAATGAGGATATGAAGGATGTAGTTCTGGTCAAACATTTACAAAATCAATGATGGTGTGGACAGATAGAACCACAAATAGATGATCGATGGGCAAAAGATGTTATACTTCGAAATCCGCAATGAGATAATATAACAGTAAGAGTCAAATAATATATCCGGAGATTAGTATCGAAGTATAATAAGTCATATACACATCACAAAGTTACAAAGTCTTACGGTGGGATGATAGTTATCATGCAGATCAGCGTGAGATAAGTATATATATCACATCCAAAATGGGACTGTGGGACTACGTACCGTATACCGTAGTATATTATAACTTCGACCGAAATATACAAAGTAATAATCGGAGAAAATACTTCCAGTAGTTCCAGGAATGAGTTTGTAGCAATTATCTTTATACTCCGTGGCAAGTATAATAGATTATAACAGTATATAGTCACATAGCGGCCACCAAATGCTGACCTTGATTGGCAAAAGATAATCAGTATCCTCTCATGTTGACAACACGCGATGATCTCAATCATATTGCTTTTATTGATTGATTGATTGTTTGCTGATTATATAATTTATTGAATGATTGACTAATTATTGAATATTGATTGACTGATTGGATAATTGATTGACCAGTTGATTGACTGATTTGATTTGATTAATTGATTGATTGATTGATTTAAACACGTTAAAAGCCCAGTTCAGCTACTAGTATTTGGCTGATTTACGATGGGGCCGTGTATGCATAAAAAGCAATAAAATAGAATACAAAATGATATTAAACAACACTTACATACAGAAAATATGAGAAAATAAATTACATATATCATATGAATTAAGATAAGGCTCAGAAACATATTACAAAATATAAAATGCAGAAGTTCTTAACGATTAGATTTAAAAACTAATATGAAAAACACAGTTTTAACATATATGAGCTGAAATATGAAATATGATAGTAATGTAAAAGTATATTGAATGATTTTTATGTTCCAAAAACAAAGAAATCTAGAATATGAAACAACTATTACATGCGCAAAATATGAAAAAATATGAAAAATAAAATACATAAATCATGAAATTTTAGATGATAAAAATAGAATTTATTATTGATTGATAAATTGATTAATTGATTGATTGATTGACTGACTGAAATTCACATTTATTGGCATATATTTTCCTTCTGAAACAATTACAACGTGTTTACGAGGCCATTCACCCGAAAAATGGAGCTTGTGTGGGACACAGAAGACAGCTTTACGAAAGCAGAGGCGATTTCACAAATATGTACCCGAGGATAATCCATATTTCGAATCGACTGAATATAAGAGATGGGTCGCAGATGCGATGTAATAATTTTGAATAGATGCTATAAAGGGGCGTTTGGGTCATGGGAGTTTTAGGAGTTTTCGTCCCGATGGGCGGCTCCATATTTCGGCTTTACGACCACCCAGCAAACGCATAACGTTTTCAGAACTTTTCCTCAACGTTTTTTGAGGTTCTGTACGTCTTCGTCTAAAACGGACGTTTTTAAAACGTAAATATAACGTCAAAGTTTGGACTTAGCATTTACCGCAAAGCACAGGTTTTTTTGAAAACGTTTTTTAAAACGTCAATGGACTTTACAAAATGAAACGTTTATAAAACGTTATCGGACGTTACAAAATTAAACGTCCGTACCTAACGTGTACAGAACGTTTTTCCCGGACCTATTTTTTTGTTGAACGTTTATTAAACGTGTGAAAAACGTCCAATTCCAAATCATTATGAATGAGCAAATAAAAACACTCTTCTTCAACAAATGTAGAATCGTTACCAAATTTCTTTTTCCGATGTCCAAATGAACAAATAAACACATTCTTCTACCAAAAAAATCAGTCAGTTGATATAATAAATGAAATGTAGTCTCGGCCTCTTCCGGTTTCCCCCGAAATCATCGCGTTTCCCGAGACTCTGAGCCATGCATTGTATCGCGTTTTCCGAGAGAGAGATTGACCATCTCAGCCCAGTGCAGTGAATGATAGCTAGCGAGGAAAAAAAAACAACCAAGGTACGGCCACACGTACGTGCAGTGTCACCGGATGAGACGACACCGGCAGATGTTTTTCAATACAAAATGACAATAAATCTCATCCGGTGACACCGCCCCTTCTTAATCAAATGAGTGACCTTATTCCGTATTGGCGAGTGAGCGTAGCAAGTGGGCTTAAACACTTCTCTTTTAATGATAATAGGCCCACTTCAGAGACAGGAGTTTCTGGCTGCGTGATGGGGAGCGCGGAATCATTTTGTATTGAAAAACATCTGCCGATGTCATCTTATCCGGATGGACATCTCATTCGGTGACACCGGTCGTATCTTGATCCGGGGGTCGGTCGACTGCAGGCCGAATGGCTTATAAAATTCTCCAACCGAGTTCAAGCCTCACTCCTCCCATACTTCTAAAATTCCTTCAGATCATGCCCCGGGGATCATAATCGGGTATATATGGAGTCGTGGGAAATTACAGGTTTGGAAACAAATAAAGAAGAGAGACGGTGTATTACAAGCGAGCAGAGAGAGAGAGAGAGAGAGAGCGAGAAAGTTATCTGCTTTGAATAAGATACCGTTTAATACTATTAATTTAAAGGAGAATGAAACCCTGGGGAAAATCAAATTTAATGAAAAGAGAGGATAGAGAGAGGCAATAAAAAGTTCCATCAAAATCGGTTACGAAATGAGAAAGTTATGAAAGTTTGAAATTCTCAATTTACTTTCTATGGTAACCGTCAAGTTGGCAATGTTGCTTCAAAATGGTAGGGTTAGAAGGACAGCTCTCCATATGTTTTGTACACAAATTTCGTGTTTTGCCCACTATCTTTTAAGTTGCAGCAGTCTCCTTCTTGGCTTAGTATCATGGGAAAATATATTAGACGCAACGTATGTTGAGTTCACAAAGAGACAAGCAGCATCATTAGATGGCGAAAATATGAAATTTTGTGTAGAAACATACTGGAGGATCGCTGTAAAAAGTAAATTGATACTTTTCAAACTTTCTCATTTCGTAACCGATTTTCATGGAACTTTTCAAAAATTGCTTCTCTCTATCGTCTCTTTTTAATGCAATGGATTTTCTCTAGGGTTTCATTCCCCTTTAAGTCACATTTTGTGATGTATTGTCCACAGAACCCTACGATGTTGCTATTGCTGAGATGGCAGGAGTTCTCTTCATCTCTTATAGGCAGTTACACATCATCACATGGGTGTCGATTCATCCAGACTCACCTACTCCAGGAAGAGAGACCATTTTTAACTTGGGAATTTATAATGGGTATCCAAGAGCGATGGCCGTTGATGAGGTTCAAGGGTACGTATAAATATGGCTTCGGTTGCAATATCGAAAATTTTTGTTGGAAATGGAAAAAAGCTGGGAGGAATTAAATCAAATTCAATTCAGTGTTTTATTGACCATACATAAATATACAACGTAAAAAAACAAAATATTACGAACACTAAACCAAAGTAATAACAGATTAAAGAAAATACATACAAGAGAGTTACATAGATGAAAGGTATCTCAAAAAGTCGGAGACATGTATAACTCAGGTCTGTCATTAAGAATATTTCACCATTATTAATATGTAGAGGGTTTTTCCAGATGATTTTAATTGTTCTTAGTTTATATTTTCATGACGAAGAAAGACACAGATCGTTTTGCGACTCATCTTTACAAAGATTTTAAATTATCATAAAATAATTAAAATCAGATACATGGCCATTGCTATATGAGTTGTTCGAAACGAATGCAGATCAGCTTTAAAGGTAGGGGGTTCCCGGTCATGACACATCACAGAATTGGAAAGCATGTTCCTTCACATAATATGTATGTTAGCGCGTCATTAATTCAATTCAAAATTTATTTTCAATTTTCCCCATTAACAAGAAGTTTACACTTTTTGATATTTTGAGGGAAGACCTTACAATAATAGAAGTTATGAAGGTAACTCGATTTAGGGGCTGCAAAAGGAATACCCGTCCTTTAAATTACAGTCGTGTCAAGAAATTTGGAGATCTTAAGTTTAACTTCATATAGGCTCATTTTTACCCCAATCATTGCCGAGCCGCCAAAGTAACTGACATATCAGGTACCCATTTACCCTGGGGTGGAGATTAGACGCCCCCCCCCTCTAGCTTGTGATCTTCAGTCCGCAGACCACGCAGGGGCGTAGACACGGGGGGGGGGGGGGCTGGGGGCATGTGCCTCCGGTTGTCCCCTTCCACCCCACCTCCCCCCCTACACACACACACACACACACAAAATCCTGATGAGGGTAAGAAGGGAGAAATGGTAAATACTCGCATTTCACAATCCTTGCACTAGTCGGGCATCTTCCGCTCCTCTTATAAGTGATGACAAACTTCGAACACTTCATATTTTCCCTGGGCTCTCACTGCTTGTTCTACTAACTCATCCTTCTTCTTCCCTGCGCTTGGCATCCTTCGGTCAGTTAAATATTTCTTCAACTGGTCACCTCTCACTCGCGGCGTCTGCTATCTTGGAAATAGTTGTAGACCCGCAAGTGGTAAAATGGGCCCCTTATGGTATACGGACCCCGGGGGGGGGGGGGGGGCACTGCCATTACAAGGTGGACACAGTGCTCGTCACAAAAAAAAGGGGTTGTTTTTCACGGACGGGCGATGTACGCGCGTACAGTGAAAAGGGTATCAAAATTGCAAAAATCAGGAAAAAAGGGGGAAACTTTTACAACAGTTGGGTGCGTGTTAAGGGTATATATTTTACTAATCATGAAAATAAAACATTTGAGGCATTATCCCCGCTAATCCTTCGGCGGGAATCCGGCGGGAATTCTAATCCCAAATCTTTTATCCATATCTATAACACGCGGCGATTGAAAGTTCCGAAGACAAAGTCTTTGCTATTTTGCGTATTAACCCCTTTCACAATTGGTCGTGCGATCGTTTGCGACCATTTGGTCACGAAATATGTTGTACACCATCACAACGGTCGCAAACAGTCCTACGACCAATTGTGAAAGAGGCTTTTACGTCGCATAAACTTAGGATACAAACATATAATTACATGGGACATAAACAAAGTATACTGTTCAGCCAAGTCATATTGTATAATGAAAGAAACTCAAATATTTAATACTTGTTTAATCTCTTGTTACAGGATTTCAAAATCATTTACATTCATTTTTTTTTTAGTTCACAAAAATTAATTACAATATTGCTTTATATGTGATGAAATACAGGTGATAATAAAACTTAACAAAATAACTACTAAGTGTAAAATTAAACTTCCCTAAATATTCATTCGCGAGAGTTCTCAAAGTCGTTTCTCTACAGTCCTCGCCTGGGTCAGCGACTTGTGTCATCGAAGTTCTTTCTTCGTCGAGCGAACGTTGCCTTGGGACGAACGTCGATCACTTCTTCTAGATTGCAGACGACTACCTAGGTGGTTACGGGAGCTGCTATCTCCTACTGGGTACAGGGGCGTACACCAGCCTACAGGGGTTTACAACGGGTACACACTGGAAGGGACATTAGAGCTGTATAGAAACAAGAACCATCCTATACATGAAATACATTGTTCTATGAAACCTACAACGGATATTATGAGTTTCAATACATAGCATCACTTTAACTACAAGATATTTAACAACTTGAATAATTTCATGAAAAACAAAGTTTTGCAGCAGTATAAAGCAGCAAGCATGGATGGAAACAGAAGGCTAGCTTACTTGAAAAGGGTATCTTTTTAGACTTGATTTGAAAATACTTGTTTAGGGTGGGGAAAACATAATAAAATACTTGTTTAGGGTATTCTGAGATCGAAGGATAATTACTTGTTTAGTGTCCATTTTTAAAGTCCATGTACGAGCAAGGTGTCCGTCCACCTTGTAATAACATTTTAATAATTACAACCCTACCAGCTCCTTTAGATCGTGATGCTAACTTGCAGCATTCAAATTCACAGTAGTCATTTCTTTCATATAATTGTATTTTTAGATACCTGTACTGGACTTCTTCGGGGAGAGTTGCCCGTTCACTCCTTAATGGCTCGGCTCTGCCAGAACTGATTTTTACCAACTCGGTTGGCCTGTTCCAAATCTCTGGACTAAGCATCGACGTCACCAGTAAGTATTTCATGGGCGATCGGTTACTAGTATCCAACCATGATGCTAACTTATTCCAAGAAATTGGGCTAGATTGGAAGCTGAATTATATTTCGGAAGCTGAATTATATTTCGGAAATTAAAAAAAAAAAGAGTCATATTCGGGTTGTAGTTAGTCCAGTTCTGAATGGTTATTTTCATTTTCCTTCTTCATTTAAAACTACATTGTGACTAATTGTTGACAAAAAATAATGACATTCCGGGTGCGAGACAAAATTTTGTTGCATGACATTCTTGTGAATGCCGTGCAATAGTCGCCTGGCATGTATGCGAACTTCAGGCGAATTTTAGTTCATGGAACATAAAATTCACTTTGATTCCAAGTTTGATTACAATTTGTGTCACCAAATGGTCGCAGTCCAATGAGATAGCTTCAGGTCTTACGTGAGCCTTGCTAACAAGTACTAAATGTATTTGGACGTCGAGAACGAGATGACGTGGGGCATCCCGTTCCTGTTATTGTCGTCATTCATGTCTTAACTACTGCAAATAATGATATATATTTTTTAAAAAGGATAACCCAAATTAGCAAATATTTGATGGTTTTCATTGGGGCCCTTTAAAATAAGAAGATATATACATTAAAAACAAAATGAATAATAATAATGATTACAGTATTATGATGTTAAGATTTTATGAAGAACATTCCATGACAAGAGATTCGTCACTATCAGTGTTCTTGAAATAATCATAATATTGGAGCATTTTCGTCCATTGGAATTCTTTCCCAGAAAAGACCCGACGTATCTTCTTCTGTGATTATCAAATAAGAAGAACATTCTACGTGGACGTCAGCCAATCTCCCGACAAATTTGAAGCTCAGGAGCTGACTGATTACTTACAAGCTCCAGGCAGCGTGGGCAAGGCGATAATCAGGGATATCAACGTCGTAAACGACGTCATATACTTCCTACTGTATAGCGATCCAGTTGGTATCGGCTTCATGACCAGCT
This sequence comes from Echinometra lucunter, assembly GCA_029962745.1. NCBI lineage: Eukaryota > Metazoa > Echinodermata > Echinoidea > Camarodonta > Echinometridae > Echinometra > Echinometra lucunter. The sequence goes on from CM057155.1 coordinate 1,437,810, forward strand.
ATGATAGCAGAAATCGATCGTATATCCGCGAAGAAATTTATGGGTTTGTGGCACCTACGCAAATGCACATCGCTTATATAGAACCATAGCTCTGCATGTATACATTGTATCTAGTCAAGTGCTTTTCCCTCTTTTTGTGATTTTACTACACACATTTAGATAGATGTATTGAATTAGGAATCACCGAAACAGGCAGTTCCTCGGAAATAAGGGCAATTACTTAAGCCCGTGCAAAAGATATACCATCTCAAATTAAAACTTTATAATATTATACCTCTCTTCCTTTTGATTATGATAGTGGTTATGATGATGTTAACACCAACGATAATGATAATAATAAACAATAATGGTGATGATGATGATGATGATGATGATGATGATGATGATGATAAGTTGATGTCTTTCATTTGTGACCCAATTGAAGAGCTGTTTTGACACCGTAAAACTGACGATAACCTGACTAAAACTTCGCATACAGATCATTTTCTTGAAGATAAGTTTGTAATTGGGAAGCTGCAAACTTTTCTAAGATCCAAGCAAAGAATAATAGCTTAGCGATCATGAGGCGATTTAGGTCTTCTGTATGCAAAGAATTTCCTGTAAGTTTGTGTAAGATATTGGCACACGCCGCACACCTTATAGGGTAAGCACTCATGAATTATGTATATTTTTTATTCATTAATACATAAATTCGCCCTTCAGTTAAATGTAATATTCATATTTTGAATGTGAAACTATTGTGAATTCTACCTCTATTAGTTTCTCTTTCTGTTTTCCGATTTTCTTCTTGAATAATTATGTTGCTAAATATTTACTATATTGATATGGGTTTTTTTCCTCGGTATATCAATGTACATTATTTCTCGAATTAACATTCAGATGTATCACATTGAGAATTCTACATGTCACTAATCTTCAGCATTGTGATTGTTAATTTAAACGTGTTTTTATCAAAGAATTCAGCTCAAGCTAAATATACGGGGGGGTTTTTTTTGGGGGGGCATCGCAGTCAAATATGACTATTCATGCTAACGTATCTAAAACTCTCTCTCGAAAGGGGATTTTGACAGACGTGTATCAATCAGATATTATTATTTACGTCTGGGACTGACTCAGAAAACGGTTGGTTGGTTTGGGGGTTTAGAGGCGCTTATGATTACTAAATTAGAATATTTGCGCCTAACTTGTTGTTGTTGTTGGCGGTTTTGTGGCGATTTTCCATCGGTGAGTTGGATGATTTTCTCCAGGCAAAGTGAGAGGGCGTTGTTTTCTTCTCATCGTCAGAGCCTCAGAACTATAAGGGCTCTGCTCATCGTCGTAGACCATCGATATGTACATATCGATGTCGTAGCCTGTTTGCTCTGTTGGATCGACGGTGGCCTTTGGTAGCGCAGTGCATTTGAGGATTAATTTTGTTAGTAAAGTTTTAGTTGTTACTTTTCTGTATTTTTATTGTGCATATTATTATAAAGAATCATGTGGGAAAGGGTGGAAAGACGAATATTAGTTGCTTTCAGTTTGTTGTGTGTAAAGGTTAAAGTTGAGGCCTCTCTTCGTCACTGAAATCGAAAGGTATAATTTGCAAGTAATAACAAATATGTAAAATGTACAGAGTGAGTCAGAAATAATGTTCCATCATTTTGAAGTTGTCTTGTTTGAAGTATGAACATTTTATCATGGGTTTCATGATATGTCTTGGTAGAGTTATCCTCCCAGCAATTTTGGTACCCTTTTCATTTGGATCTTTGCATGACTAAGATTGTCTGACTAACAGACAATCTCTAGAGGACTGCAAAATCTCACTTGCGCCAAGTGGGTGGGTGAAGAATAAAACAAATTTTGAAAGAATTTATAACTTATGTGCACACAGAAAGACACATCCACACACACCCTCACACGCACAATACACACACACAACACACACACACACACACACACACACACAGAGTAAACAATTCATAATGCAGTGTTAACATTTCCCCTTTTCTGATTAAGCACTGATTCTTTTTACCAAGATCATCGCTGAATGTTTAAGTGGTAATTCCCTAACAATTTTTCCCCAAACACATTCACCACCACCACCACCACCATCATCATCATTATCATCATCATCATCATCATCATCATCTGATGTCGCTACTCTATGAAAATAAATCTTGCCTGATTTGGCAGCAGTTACTTATGTTGAGCCCTTTGTGAGAAGCACAAGTACTGGAATTATGGTTCGTCCTCAGTTTACCCCGCAACAGAGATCATTTTTGGTCACTGAGTATGTTTTATTCTTCACCCAGCCACTTGGCGCAAGTGAGATTTTGCAGTCTTCTAAAGATTGTATGTTAGTCAGTCATGCATGCAAAGATCCAAATGAAAAGGGTACCAAAATGCTGGGAGGATAACTCTACCAAGACATATAAAACCCATGATTAAATGTTCATACTTCAAACAAGACAACTTCAAAATGATGGGACATTTTTTCTGACTCACGCTGTACAAACTCAGCATCGGTTGCAGTCTCAGATACTTTGTTGTTGTTGTTGTTGTTGTTGTTGAATTGGGTTTTGTTGAATTGGGTTTTGACAGACGTGTATCAAATCAAATATGATTATTAACATCTGTATCGGATTCTCTCTCTCGAATTGGGTTTTGACAGACGTGTATCAATCAAATATGATTATTTACGTCTGGGACCGACCTTTAACGTCACCATCCGAAGGACGTGGCAAATGTAGATTCATACCTTGCCAAATGACATTGGTGCCGCGGCAGGGATTCGAACCCCGGACCTTGTGGTTAAAAGTCCGGAGACTTATCCACTGGGCCACTACACCTCTACGGTGTATCAGATTCATTCAATTTGATTCAATTTGATTTCTCATATAGCATGATCAGTGTATTACACCGAAAATTTTGGTTAGTGAATCAATTTTTCTATTGTTATTTGGAATATGTAATGCGAAATCATACATTTTTTGGTGTAATCTTTCAAAAAAAAAGAAATATGACTGCATTTTTATTTTACTTTAATTGTTGAATTTTCAAGAAAAAATGGCAAATATGCAAATGAGTTGAAACCAACTGGTCTATATTGTTCCAAATGAAACCAATTGGCAGTTGATCCCAATTGGACCAATTGAATTACTGTCCCATTAAAATACCATTGAACCAACTGGGACCGATCAATCCCATGGCTGGTAGCAATAAGACATCAACCTGAATCTAATTTGAACCATTCGAAACCTGTTGAAAACCCATCGATACCAACTGAAACCAATTGAACACCCATTGAAATTCAATGGGTGTTCAATAGGTTTCAATTGGTTTTTCGTCTTGGGTAGGGCTATCTTACTAATTGTTTTCGTAAGGTGGCCGTATAGCACACCTATGTGCAACTTACCGCACTTTCACATCGTTGACAGGAAGATCTTACGACCTTCAGCTTATTTTGTAGGGGTATATATTAAATTGGATGTCGTCTACTCTCGAAAATTCTGTTGATGCGACGCATCACATCAGCTAAAAAAAATTGTGAAAAAGTTAGATGTTTTCAGGATAGCAAAAATACCGAGAAGACTACAGCTGCATGTTGTTCAAATTCTCTTTGATGCTCTTTTTCTTTCGGTCTGAAGATGTTTTCTCCTCCAAAACCTTGCACATGCAGAGCGAGGATTTGCGCGAACGCCATAGTACGAATCTCTATTCGAAAGCCGTAAGGGGCCCCCAAGGACAACTTGAGTCATACTTACGATCACCGGAAGAATTTTGGGGTTCTAGTATTGTCTTCTGACCTTAAATAATCCACAAACATCTTGCGTAGTTCTTACGATGTCCATAAAGCAATAATTTGTACGGCACGTACCCTTCGATGAGGGGTTTTCTTGAGGGGTTTGTAATATTTTTGGAGAAGACCATCTACCTGGCTGCGCACTTACGGACTTTGATTCTCGTATATTTAGCCACCTTGAGAAGCCCTTACCGAAATGCTCAAGAAATCGTTATTATATGGTGTTCGCATCCGTTCATAACGGTATTTGCGACCACAGCTTTACTCACTGCAATAAACTTAACATTAAAAAATAATAATAAATTTAAAAAAAACTTAGATTGATCAATCGCGTGTTTTTCTTGTTGTTGTTGTTGAGAAAATTGTGTGTTTATGACACTTTTCAAACTCCTGTAAATCAAGTTCATTGGATAACGTTCTCCTAGCTTCTTTAAATATACACTCATGCTCGTATCAACCTTTGTGTGAAGTGCGTATACGTAGGTAGACAGGGGAGTGGGTCATCATGTGAGAGAACTTTGAGGCTTATAACTTTTATGTCAAAACTGCAACAACCAAAAAAATGTCGTGAATAAGAATGAAATGAGAGTGAATAAAAGGACATCATGAAAGATCCCAGTACCTAGCTTAGTTTTCGGGTTTTTTCTTCTTTATTTTTAAAATCAAATTTATGACTTCTATGCGCAAACATTCTTTGACATGACTCATTATCATATATATTCATTCATGCCTTTCAAAATCATAACGTAGGACATGAATAACAAATATCAGAATACGATCATTTTTCATGGGGAAAGTCAGGCTTCCTTTCTTTTTTTAATGGACCCCGTTGGAATACTGTACCATTAATGCGGAGAGCGCATGCTCAGTTAAGTTCTCAACCCAAGGCTGAAATGAGGGGTGAAGCTGATACAAGTCACGCGGCGATGAAAGTAGCCCGTCCAAAAAATAGACAGGTGTGGAACTGGATCTCGGAAAAATGACGATGCTTTAATGACGTCATAGAAGGCACCAATCTCGCCCAAGCAGACGACGTCCCATAACGAATGAACATAATTTGCAATGCAATTATTTCTCAAATTATTAAAGAGATTAGTGTATTAAACGTGATTTTTGACACCATTCTAAAAGGGAAGTGAAACGGATTCCAATAACTAAAATCTTTTGTTTGTAAAAATACAGAATATTCATATTGACGAACTGTTTAAGAAAATAACTAAGCTAGTAAAATTTTTAGCACGTCTTCGGCATTGTGTAACTGAAATTAATTTGAAATTGATGTATAGTTCAATCATTCTTCCGCTTTTTTTATGCTGACATCGTGTACGATTCTGCTAGCAAGAAATAAACTGAACGTCTGCAAAAAATACAGAACAGGGCTGGTCGTATCATTATTTTTAAATGTTAAACCCCTTAATCATATCTCTAAAAGAGAAATCCATCACAGTCTTGATTGGAGATCTTTGCAATCAAGACGAAGTGTGCATATCAATTCAATGGTTTTCAAATCCTTGCATAATATGGCTCCTTTGCAGAGGCGTCAATCCATTTTTCGGATTGGGGGGTGTCAGGATCAAACCTGGGTTTTTGTTTACCTAAAGATTGGGTCACCAATCACCCCAAATCACATAAACAACCTCACATACCCCAAGCATCCTTTTTTAAAGTGAAGAGAGCTGTGATGTAGTCAAAGTACACATAAGTAAATGCACTGCACAACAATCATTCCGGTTTAAAGTTGTTTATTACAACTATATCATTTCGTTTCCAAATCAGATTTTGGTTTCCAATGAAAATTTTAACAATCAATTTAAAATTATATCACATATAGAAGACATTGACTTTCAAATGATAAAAAACATAGCTTTGATTTTATCGGTCGAGAATTTCAGTTTTGGAATGGGAAAAAAAATCAATATGGGATGGGAAAAATAATACTTTGTCCGGACAATAATTAAAGGGTCTATTAAATTAAAGGACTTCCCTGAATAATCATGGATGCAGTCCAAATGATGTCGTTGAAAATGGCGACGAGTTAACTGAAACGGCGGATATCCGATGACCTTGAAGACCGATGACGTAGAACGACGAATATCGACGAATACCGAAGATCTACGAGGACCGTCGAAAAACGGCGTCACCGAAGATTAGGTGCCTTCGACCTGACGCATGACGTCGAGCAGAACTCAAGAAGAACTCAAGAAGAACTCAAGGTTGAAAACTCAGGATAAATCGTGGCTCAGGGCTGACAATAACTGAAGGCTTCTAACGTAGCCCCAGAATAGAATGGCTGACCATGGGTAACAGCTCCCTGACCAAAGGACCCTTGAAAATTGAATACATTCCCATTATCCAAAATGGCAAATCCTAACTTTCAACATTTCAAATATTACTTTTATTAATCATTTAATCAATACATGTCTTTCTTATTATTTAATAAGCATCGACAAAATATCAAGATAGTATTAATTCATCAGTAAAACGAATCAATCCTAAAAAGTTGACATAAATTCACTTCTGAAAAATACTGAAATACAACCATTTCATCACTGCAATATAATGGTGATAATTATTTAAAGCCGGAAATTATTAAAAACTCACAGCGTAATATTATGCCCAAGTTACTGACAGAAAACAGGCATCTGTTTGATAGAATTATTACAACAAGATCTGGATCCAAAATACAGACCAAAATAACCCTTTAGAGTGAAGAATCTAATATTTCTTTATTATTATTATTATTTTAGCTGAAATTTACTGATAAAAATATCAAATAGACTCACCACCATTGTGGGTAGGAAAACCCCAAAATTAACAAAAACTGAGGGTCATTTCTTCCTTGCTCCTCAGGATACAACCTCTCTCAACGAGTAACAAAATGAAAGTGATCCTACTCTCTGTGCAGAGCAATTAGGTGCACTGTACAGTCAATAGACCTTGGGCGGGTCTTGGAATGTCAAGTGTTTATTCCACCTGTTACTAGAACCTGGAACCTACAACAAAAGGACCTGCAAGAGCTGAATACATTATAGCCCTTCCTAGTTAAAGTAACTAAATACATATAGGATGTCATTATACAACTCAATTAGCAATACTGCCATCACAAGGCCAAAATGAGTAATTTATCATTACTTTTTACATTTTATTTTTCTATGTAAAATAAACAAATTTTAGAATATAGCTTTAGTGCTAAATAAAAAAAAACTTGCTTGTGACAGGGGGGGGGGGGCAAGACCACCAAGCGGAGATGAACCCACGGCTACTATTTGTACACACACGCACATACACACACACACACACACACACACACACACACACAGCTGTACATCACTATACTACCGAGCACAACAATTGGACTTCTATTGTCCCCTGTCCTCTCAAGGCTGACGGAATAAACCCAAATCCTTTGTTTGACAACTGAGGACTATTGTTTACCAACCGAGGACTATTGTTCTCAGGAATTTTCTTTGTTCACTGTCCTCGCTTGCAAAGCTATACAAGTACACACACCGCACACACACACACCCTCACATATATGTATGTATATATATATATTATATAAAACATAGGCCTATATCAACGTGAAGCATTTTCAAATTGGGGAAATTAAGCAACTTGCTATGTGAACTATCCTGCTTTTTTTTTTTCAATTTTGCGAGCGAGCGAAGCGAGCGAGCAAAAAATAACAAATTTCCTTATGAGAGAAGGGTTTAGTTATTATAGGCATAAATGATACCTGATATTTATGTATATGGCTACCTCACTGCCAAATATGAACTCTATTTTGTCACATCGCTGGTCCATTGTTGCTGCCCCCAAACCACTCTGTTTTTTGATATTACGAGCGAGCGAGGAAGCACACACTGTATTTCATGGTAGATGTAGTAAACCCTTCAGCAAATTACGCTGTGAGCCAATGAAACATCTTTGTACAGTATCTATTCGGTCTCATCTCAACGAATTTGTTTGCTTTTCAAAACCATTGATATGAAACGAGCGAGCGCAGCGAGCGAGGAAAAATATACCCTTTTCCATATGATAGAAGTGTTATTTCGTCATAAAAAAATGTGATAAAAATGTGATATGCGCTATACAAGAACGGAATATTATCATTATCATTATCATCAGAATACACTATAAACCTGTCATGCCTGTGTGATATCTAAATAATACATCCGATCACCTGTGTGCCGAATATGACACTGCATATGTTTTAGCTACCTTGCTTGCAGTCCGAATCCATTCTGTTTCTACTATAGCGAGCAAAGTCAACGACCGATCCCGGCAAAATTATATGGATTCGTCCAAAAATCTTTGTCAACCACCTTGCTGCCCAATATAATGATACTTTGGAACCTCGCTGCTATAATAAGCTACTTGCTGCCTGAAATCATCTTTTATCTAGCTTTTACCAGCGAGAGTAGCGAGCGAGTTAACGAAAAATATGTTTTTGTTTTGTGTTTTTTTTATCCAGGCCGTTATCTCCTGAAAGTTTATCTATTTTTAGGTCAACTGGCCGCTCGATTTCTCGGAGTGATATCTTGTTTGGTTATATTACTTCCTATGAGTAAATGAATAGTATAACATTAGATAGAAACACAAGACGCAAACCGATTTCCTTTCATAAGAATAGTAATTATCATCGGCATTGGTTAAGATACAATAAATGCGAGCGAGCGAAGCGAGCGAGCGCTTCCCAGTGTCCCATTTTCTTTCTTTTTTCTTGTTTTACGCTTTCATTTCACTTCCTTCCTTCCTTTTCCTTTCTTTTCTCTTTGTTTTTTCTTTTTCCTTTTTTTTTTGGTTGGGAAATTATTGGGGGGGGGGGCAAAATGATATCTTTGGGGGGGGGGCAACTGCCCCCCTACCCCCCAGGTTCGACGCCTCTGCTCCTTTGTATTTAGCTGAGTCATTTCAATTGGTAATTATTCTTATAGTTTAAGGTCTAGCGGTAATGTAATGCTACCAACACCTAAGACCGAATGTTGCCGCAGAATATTCTTATATAGAGGATCACGCCAATATAGTGAACTACCACTAGATATGAAATTGATAAACAACTAATAATACTTTTTGCTTTCACCTAAATTTAAAGACCCCATGTGGCTTTGATCTGTGAAGGAATATGCCAGTTTTGACGGGGGGGGGGGGGGGGATGGGTAGTATTTACAAGTTTTAAACTTGTATTCAATGATATTTTGGGGATTTGTGTTTGTTTCCTTGTCAAGACTAAAATACTTTTGCTGTTTTGGTTTCTCTTCTTATACAATATGTTTTTCTTTTATGTACTGGACAGTGGCGTAGACAGGTTCTTACACCTGGGGGGACGATTTGCCGCTCACGAGAAATCGAGGATCAATTTCGTATACAGATACGCACACACGCCCACACGCCCACACAAACACAAACACACACCCACATACATACACCCGAATGCACAGCACCGGCATAAATCCACTTTGAGGAGGCGGGGGCGGGGATGATCGACTTTTTTGCCGATTTTTTTTTTCTGTCGAACTCACACTTAAGTGTAAATACACGCCCTCACCCACCTGCACAGACCCCCTTACACACATTTTGATTTTAATCTTGCGAGCGAGCGAGCCAAAAATTACCACTTTTTCTGGTTTTCAATCGTATTTTCAAATAGAAATTCTATAATATGATGAGCGAGCGATCCAAAAATAAGCGCTTTTCTGGTTTTAAATCGCATTTTCAAATAGAAATTCTAACATTCATGACAGATTCTTAAAAATTTTATTAACAGTTAATTCAAATATCATTTCTGCCTTAAAAAGTGGGGGGGGGGTATTTGTACACGCCATCCCCCTCTCAAAAAAGTGTGGGGGATATATCCCCCATCCCCCTGGATTTACGCCAATGATGCACAGACATAAATAGAAGATATACGCACCGTTACCGACATGTACATGGATAAAAAGAGATGATCGCTTCACCAAGTTACGGGAGCTCTTCACCAAGTCACCGCCATGTCCATTTTCTGTGGATAAGGGGAGATATGAACTCTTTACGAAGTCACAGTCATATAAATTTCAATGGATAAAGAGACCATAATAAACTCTTCACAAAGTGATGGAGGCTGTTGACCAAGTCATCGTAATTTACATTTTCTTTGGTAAAGATAGACATAAACTCTTCACCAAGTCACCTGCAGCAGAGTATATTGAATCTAGTATTGTCTTGGAAGCGGGATTTTAAATCAATTTCCTTTTGATGAAAAGGCCATTTACAACAAGGATGTAGAAGGAACGCCTTTGGAGTAACCGGGAGGCACTTTTGGTGGTAAAAGTACTGTCTGTAAACATTCCATTGTCTTCTTTTATGAAGGACTTCTTTTTATCATGAAGGATATGATTATGAAATTGATAGGTTTTTTTTTTTTGGGGGGGGGGGGGGGTTGGTTGATTGTGGCATCGCCGAAAATTCTCCCCTATCCAGATTTTTTAAAATATGAAAAATATGAAAAATATTCATAAATAAACAATGGTAAATTACAGATTTCAAGAACCTGTTAAAAGGACAGATTTGAATTATTTTAAAATCTGTGTAGCCGCTGCGTCCCTTATGGCCAGCCATAATTAGGCCTACCCAGTTAAACATGACTGTGATGCATATCGACAAAAAAAAGCTAGGATATGACCGGTTTGGAGGCGTCATTGTCTCGCAAGTTGTCTTTGATCTTGGTAAGGACGGCTTCGTGAAACGCTTAGCGGACAACTGCTAGCCAACTAGCGCAAATTTAGTAAGAAATTCGACCTCCCCAAACTGTTATAGGAACTATTATATACAAGTGCCAATGAATTAAAGCAACTGAGGATATATTTTTTAAATTTTTCTCAAAAAGCTTAGTGTTTCGTGTGTGTGCGTGTGTGTCTGTTGTGTTTGTGTGTGTGTGTGTGTGGATTTTGTTTTGTTTTGTTTTGTTGTGTTGTGTTTTCATGATGATTGTCTATTCTCTATATTGTTATTGTCTTATGTTGGTGGCAACACAAATATGACTCTTGCCTTCCTGTGCTGTCTCCTCATTCAAACATTGATTATAAAAATAGGATTTCTTCTAATTATTGTACTTTTATGAATGAAATAAACATTGAAAATAAAAACTTAAAAAAGCATAAGCACTGGGGTACTTAGTTGATTTTACAATTATTGATGGATTCCAAAGTTCAAATTCAGTTATTTTTCCACAGCAATAAAAAACGAATACATGTGGGCAAAACCCTATATGAAAATTCATTTTTTTAAAAGGTAGCATGCAAGATACAAACATAAGTGATCAAAGAATAATGAATTCCAAGAAATTACAAAAGAACAGAATGTTTCTGAAAATATTTCACTTTTTGCTGGCTCAACCCCCTTATTTTTTCTCACCGTGGTTTATTGGTCGCTACGCTCTCACGTGCATGCCACTTATTCAGCCCCGAAAGTATGATTATAGACTACAGAGATCCTATATATTGAAGGATCTCTATGTTATATAGACTTACTGGAATACTTTTACCATTGCTTGCTTGCTAGGTGCCTTGTCTGTTCCAGACATTGGCGATCAAGGCTTTCCATCTACTTCTATCTCTGGTTATTTGTAATGTGTTGTTATTACTTTTTACCATACTAAAAAAAAAAAAAAAAAAGTGAGAGAGAAATAATCGTCAAATGCATGGGCGGTGCTGAAGGGTCTTTCAAATGTGTCGGGGGCGAAAAATGACACTTACAAAGGGTGAACACTAGAAGCAAAGACCGTTTTATCTTGGCATGCTCATGAATACTTTGCAATTGTATGTAATAACCTATTCCTTTGCGAGCGATCGAAGCTACCGAGCAAAAAGGTTCAGTTAGTTTCTTTTGCCACAGTTGTGTGTAAATTTTCTGTGTCTAGTTTATAACCAGTAGGCTATAATGATATGCTATCATGAGTCTCAAGACTCATGTAAATATTTCCAGGGGCGGCGCCACGGTGTTTTGATAGGGGGGGGGGCAAGATGATCCATTGGTGAATTTATTGACATTTTAAATGGACAAATAGGGGTATGATATAGTTGCAAGCCCCAGGTCTCTCTTTCCCCACCCCTTCTTTTCCCTTCCTGCTCTATTTCCTCTTTTTCTCCTTTTTTTTCATCACTTGAAAAATCATGGGGGGGCATTCGCCCCTGTCCCTCCCCCTGTAGCGCCGCCCCTGAATATTTTTATATTGTAGCAGTAGTTTGTGTGTTCAATGCTCTTTTGTATTCTTTATTCATTGTTTATCGCTACATGTTCATGTAAATGTTATTTGGACCTCTGCATATGCAGCCGAGTCTCAGGAAATTAAGTCTTGAATTGCCAACTGATCAGTGATAAAAGCTGCTACAAATTTAATTTCCGTCTCTCTGTCTCTCTCTGTCTCTGTGTGTGTGTCTCTCTCTATCTGTCTCTCTGTCTGTCTCTCTTATGTTTTATGGCTCTGCATTTTCTATTTATCTACCATCCCTTCATTGTGCCCTACCCCCCCCCCCCCTAATTCCAGGTAAGTCCACAGCAACAGCCTACCGTATGTGGTTGGGTTCTCATACCACCAATAGAGATAACTGATATAGATCTGCTAATTAGCATCTCTGTGAATACAACACAGTAGAATGCGAGCCCCTCTTTAAATTGGCAATTTCACGCATTGGTAATTTAGCTTGGGTACCTTCATCATATCCGCGCATGATTTTGAATTGTGACATTTGACAATCAGCTAGCTTCATCCTGAATTGAGTGTGGCGCTAAATTTCATCAAATGTGAAGATACGATTTTTGAAGTATAATGAAAGCAGCTTACCGGTAAATACAACCGATTCTTCAAATCACGAGACTCTTTTACGGTAAAATCATTACACATTTTCAGTGAATGAATGATTTTGGAGTGATTTCATTTCCTGTTGTACTAGTAGTCAGTGGTAGTTTTGTAGTGTACGTGACATTTCACGTGCAGGCTTTTGTTAAGGCTGATTGTTCAGTCCCACGTGTAACAATTTTTGTAATGTTTATATTTCTTTTCAAGTTTCAAGTTTATTTATTTCTTTCCACTCTTTCCACTAGACTAAAGTGAAAACAATACATTCATGAACAGTAACAATAAGATCTAGATCTAACGTTAAACTTAAAGGCATTGAAAATGTGGAGATGTTTGGTCTACTGGTCATGCTGGTGGTCTGTAAAAGTAAAAGTTAATGTTAAAACTAAAAAAAAAAAAGGCAGTGTTGGTGTTATACCCAGTTGTTGGATGTCCGGACAGGTTGTATATCCGGACAGTTGATTTTAAACAGCCAATTGAAAAATTTCACAAGCAAATCCCTTAAATGTTTTAGCACAAACTGTTAGACAATATTATAGCGAACAAATATTGATGATGATTAGCACAAATCAATGCATAGACTAGTTTTTGTTTAATCCAAAGACAAAAAAGAAGGCATCATTTTTGTTACGTGTCCGGACACCCAACCCCCCATCCTATATAATACAGCCACACGCGTGTGTCTTTACCTTGTGGCCACACGTGTGTGGCTGTATCCACACCACATCATCAACAGACAACACAAGGATACAGCCACACTCGTCTGAATTCCCATTAGAGCTATACTCTGTGCCGCGGCGCTGTTGCTAATGTTGTAACCCGCAAGTGAAAACCCGAACCGTACCGTCCCGTATAATCCAATAATTTGCAAGCGGGACCCGCTGACCCGTCGGGTTTTAACCCGCAAGTCAATTTATCTTTGAAAAATGAAAATTATTTTTCGAATTTCGTTGCCGATTCGGATTCGGAATTATTTTTATTTGTTTGAAATAAAAAGTCGGAAACATGCGTGTTTTTTTGTTTTAACTTACTTTTTCTTCTTTAACATGCGAAGCGCGGGGATGCGCGATCTTGATTCGTTGTTGAAATAGAAATTATTCAAACTCCGGTATCTTTAAAAACAAACTTATAATAGTAGCAAAAATTATTCAAACTCCATTATGTTTAGAAATGAACGTACGATAGAAGCAAAAATCTTTGAAACTCCGTTATGTCTAGAAAATGAACGCACGTTAGAAACAGAAATTATATAAACTTGGGAAAGATAAAAAAAAAAAAATTACGATAGTAGTAGAAATTATTTAAACTCCATTATGTTTAAAAAAGAACGTACGATAGAAGCAAGAATTGTTCAAACTCCATCATGTCTAGAAAATGAACGCACGATAGAAATAGAAATTATTCAAACTCCGTCATGTTAAAAAAACAAACTTACGATAGTAGTAGAAATTATACAACTCCGTCAAGTCTAAAAAATGAACGCACGATCGAAAATTAATTATTTAAACTCCGTAATGTTTAAAAACGAACGTACGATAGAAGCAAAAATTATCTAAACTCCGTCATGTCCGTCATGTCTAGAAAATGAACGCACGATCGAAAATCAATTATTTAAACTCCGTAATGCTTTAAAACGAACGTACGTTAGAAGCAAAAATTATTAACTCCGTCATGTCTAGAAAATCAACGCACGTTAGAAACAAATAAATTATTCAAACTCCGTCATCTCTAAAAACAAACTTACGATAGTAGTAGAAATTATTCGAACTCCATTATGTTTAAAAACGAACGTACGATAGAAGCAAAAATTATCTAAACTCCGTCATGTCTAGAAAATGAACGCACGTTAGAAACAAAAAAATTATTCAAACTCCGTCATCTCTAAAAACAAACTTACGATAGTAGTAGAAATTATTCGAACTCCATTATGTTTAAAAACGAACGTACGTTAGAAGCAAAAATTAATTATACCTCCGGCGTCACGTCTAGAAAATGAACGCACGATCAAAAATTTATTATTCAAACTTTTTAATGTTTTAAAACGAACGTATGCAAGAAGCAAAAATTATTCAAACGCCGTCATGTCTAGAAAATGAACGCACGATCGAAAATTAATTATTTAAACTCCGTAATGTTTTAAAACGAACGTACGTAAGAAGCAAAAATTATCTAAACTCCGTCATGTCTAGAAAATGAACGCACGATCGAAAATTAATTATTTAAACTCCGTAATGTTTTAAAACGAACGTACGTAAGAAGCAAAAATTATCTAAACTCCGTCATGTCTAGAAAATGAACGCACGATCGAAAATTAATTATTTAAAACTCCGTAATGTTTTAAAACGAACGTACGTAAGCAAAAATTATCTAAACTCCGTCATGTCTAGAAAATGAACGCACGATCAAAAATTAATTATTGAAACTCCGTAATGTTTTAAAACGAACTACGTTAGAAGCAAAAATTATTCAAACTCCGTCATGTCTAGAAAATGAACGCACGTTAGAAACAGAAATTATCCAAACTCCGTCATCTTTAAAAGCAAACTTACGATAGTAGTAGAAATTATTCGAACTCCATTATGTTTAAAAACGAACGTACGTTAGAAGCAAAAATTATCTAAACTCCGTCATGTCTAGAAAATGAACGCACGATCGAAAATTAATTATTTAAACTCCGTAATGTTTTAAAACGAACGTACGTAAGAAGCAAAAATTATCTAAACTCCGTCATGTCTAGAAAATGAACGCACGATCAAAAATTAATTATTTAAACTCCGTAATGTTTTAAAACGAACTACGTTAGAAATAGTTTTTATTATGTGTCGTTACTTCTCCCTTTTTTCGTATGACGGTCTGCGGGTTTGAGAATGAACTCGGCCCGGCCCGCAGCCCGTGATCGGGGGCATACCGGCAGGTTAACCCGTACCGCAACGGGTGCGGGTTACAACATTAGCTGTTGCTAGCACATATAAGGCATGTAAGGGATGTATACATTCAATGTTCATGCGATGGTGTGTTGCAAAACTAGTCCAGGGATGTCAGGGGAGTAAAAAAAAAAAAAAAATGCTAACGCTATTACTCCCCATTGACGTCCAGTGCTTTTACCCCCTATTTGTACATAGCAAGCATCTTGGCACTTCAAAACAACCCCTGGAAAATCACTTTCCCATGGGCCAATGACACCACCAGCCTTGTAACTATCGGCTGTGGTCATCACGAACCCGACTGACACTTGGGACTAAAAATCGGACGTACAAAAACCAAAATTTAGATATAAATCTATCGTAGGGTAGCTGGAAAAATTCACCGCTTGTTTACGTTTACCCGGCATCCATTGAAATGCAGATAGAAAATGGCGACTAACTTGCTCATGCGCATCGATGCGCGACTAAATGCGAGCGATCTTGCAGACGTTTTCAACAAATTGACGGCAATTCTAGCACTGCACTTGCATCTTGGTCTTGGATCGTCACGAAGGTTTTATCTCTTGAAATTCACTGACAAACAAACAATATTTTTACTTCATTATTGTCATCTGCTTGTCAATCAGGTGAGAATGAAGTGAAAATATTGTTTGTACAATAAATGAAATCGAGAGATAAACCTTCGTGATGATCAAAGATGCAAGTTGCAATACGGTCGCATGAATACATATCGCTTGTGCAGTGCAGTGCACGTGCTTACATACACTAGCGATAGTTGTCGCGGCACAGAGTACAAGTGAGAATTCAGACGAGTGTGGCTGTATCCTTATGTGGATGCTGTGGATACAACCACTCATCCTGTGTACACGGTCAATAAATTGACCTCGTCCTACAAAAGTGACAATTCTGTACCGAAACTACATAGCATGCTTATCTATTGGTTACTTGACGGAAAGCTGTTGACCTACGAGTCTGATAAGCGTTGGTTTTCTTCTTAAAATTCACCATTTTCAGTTCATTCATCAGATATGAAGCAGAAAGGGGAAAATTGAGAGCCTCAGGAGCATTGCTGGTAATTAAAATCAAAACTTTTCTTCTCTATTATAGAAGATCTAAGTCAATATATTTTGCGTTTGTGTCGGCAATTAGTTTCGCTATTTAAAAAATGCCGTTTTTTACCTACGGGTGGATACAACCACACGTGTGTGGCGGTAAGGTGGCTGTATACACTGCAAAAAAAAATCCCAGCTTGTTGAGCACGGATCACCTTTGCAAAAAAAAAAAAAAATTCTCATCCACTGGCCAATGTGGCATCTGTATCTGTAAACTACCTTCCAAGTTCACCTGTGGACCAGTAGATCTAACTGTGATATTAGAACCTAAACTTTATTTTTCAAACTAAAATGATTGACTTTCGATTGATATGAGACACTATCTTCTTGGCGATTTCACTGTGTGATTAATTTCCATTTCAATAGCGCGACCTTCTACATCGCGAGTTCACCTACACCCGCTGGTCTCGGCCACAGGCGAAGAGCGGTACAGCGCTGCACTCTCGCACTACTCTCAACGACTGAAGAAATCAGTGAAACACTTAAGCACTATCAGCATCCAGTGCAACAAACTTTTCTTATCGGTTGATTGATGAGGAAAACTATGCTTTATCATGTGATTAACTTTTGACCAATCCTACAGCAAGATTCTTAACATATCAAATATAATTGATCATATCATTGTGTTGATTTTGATAGACGTAGGATCTTGATCACATCGCTGAAACATGGCTACGAGTGTGGAGCCCCTGAAGAGCCCGCCCAGAAAGAGAGCCAGGCTATCACTAAAGCTTGTGAGAAAAGATCAACAGACAAGCAAAGTAATAACACCTGTCAAGGAAGAACAAGCAGAGATCAAAGAGGATGAATCAAATCAACAGTAAGTTTCTTATTACTCTTAACTCTTCACCTACTGAATTCATTCATTCTCATAGGCTTGAATACAGAACCATGTGATTCCAGTAGCTTATGGCTTAATCTGTTTTAGAAAGAAGCTTTTTATTTTCCTGTCTTATGTTTGATAATGGCTTCACAGATTCATATTAAAAAGGATGATGTGACAGGGAAAACAAAAAGGTGTTGTATTCTGTTTTTTAACTCTGCCTGAAACCTTTTTTTTGTGTTTGACATGTCAGAATTTGTCATTGTGGATAAACGAAGCAGGGACATTAACATTACATCCCGAGTTATGCATATACCTTTGAAAATAATTTACATGTCAGTTGGGATAATTCTGTGATATATGTCAGATATGAATAATGATGAAATCCTATCTAGCAAGTGAAGGAAACTGTCAGGAATGAAAACACATTCTCTTTGTTAGTATACTGTATTTATCTCAGAATACTTTCCCCTAAAAAAAAAAAAAGAGTTAAAACGTGCCAGTCATGAGTTGAACTGAGCATGAATGGACTTTCAGTTTAACTGTGTGGTTGAGAAATCAGTTACAACAGCATATAAGTTTGAATTGTGTCCTATTTTTATCATATTCGTTGTAACCATTGCAATTCAGTCTTTGGATTGTGAAATCACGAGTTTTCAGTTAAATTCTTCATTATCCACTTTGTTTAATTGTGATTCAGGAGTGATATAACAGCTGAAGCACCATCTACATACATTGAGCCTCAATCTTCTAGTATACCTAGTGAATATGTGATCAGAGTACCACCATACACTGGTTTACATAACTTAGGTAATACTTGCTATCTCAACAGTGTTCTGCAGGTATTAAGGTAAGAACAGCTGCTTGTATGAATAGTTTGGGGCTATGATGATGAGGATGATTGTAATGATAATATGTTTCCTTTAACCACGGTATAACCTCTGTAGTACTATGTACTGTTCTTCCAGAGGGCCCTGCAATCATGTTATCACATTGGCTTTAGCATGGTGGCTGTAGGGCTGATGGCATTCAAGGAAAATAATAAAATACCCACCAGCCTCTTCACTGGACTAGGGTTGAATGTTGTGAATTAGACTAATGTCTTTCCAAAGGATATAGTGCTGCTACTTACCTTGTTCACAATCTAGAGATTTGCCCACTAGACAACAACACCTCTGTGATGAAAAATTGATACAAATGTATTTTTAGACATGGAAAGATAACTAAAAAAAACAATGTGGTGAAATATTTTTTCTCAATACTGATCTTCATACTCTGTATGCTATGAGTTTCCTCTGTCTCCATTTGGTAAATGCAATTCTAAATTTAGCAAACAAATTTGAAACATATACAGGACCTAAATTTGCAGTATTTTTCTTTAAAATTTTTAAATTGTTATTTGCAACACTGCTTGCTTGGTTGCTGCCTTGTCTGTGCTAGACAGTGGTGATCAACATTCTCCATTTAATTCTATCTCTGGTCATCTTTTGTTTCTGGTTATTTGCAGGGTATATAGACCAATTTCACCTCCGGTTTATGTATTTGGCCCTCTATCGGCGATGCCATTGCTGCGGTGGGCAAGCGCGCTGATCGCGATTGGCTCTGTGTACAAAATGAATGTAAGATATGAGATATGCCCTGATATTGTTCCATTTACTTTATTCTAGATCAATAGAATAAAGCATGGATACATGGGTACATGTAGATGAGGTAAGACAATGGCCATATCTGACAGATGAAGGTATGATGTATTTTTGTACTTTCGATGGTTTTTCAACTTAGTTTTGTCAGTAAAAGTTCGATTGCAGCATAGAAGCCGTAGTAAACGGGAGCCCTCAGTTTTACCCTGTTTTCAAAAGTCGTGTTTTCACTCATTAAATTTTATGCCAAAGTACATAATGATAATGTTTCTTGACTTCAAAGTCCTTTCTGTTGATGTTTTTACCCACTGGCGACGAATTCCTTCACATTGCTTACGGAAACCTATTACGGCTTCTCACACAAACAGGCTTCATGAGTCAAAAGCGAGTGAATTTCGCACTAATTTAGCTTCCAATTTTTAAGCTTTCTCCAATTCTTGTGGCATTTGAGCACCGCACAGCTGCGACCTGAACTTCCCTGATAATTTCTCATTGCAAATATTGAAAGAAATCTGCATATATTGGTCAAAACAGACAAAAAATCAAACGAATGTACATAACGCGCCATTGACTTTTGTACTAAAAAAGTTGGAGCGCCCACCGCAGCATGTCGAACTGTGTTGAACAGTCTGCTGCCCTCTTGCGTTGTGGGATTGGTCTATATATGCATGGTTTAAGAAATCTTTCAACAGTTATAAGATATGAAATACTGTAAAGTTTTCATGAGGAAAAAAATAGTTCTGGACTTATAATTTAGTCCTGATGTTAAGCATCTCATGAATTTGTCTAGATGATATCTGTTGGCCAGTAAGGCTGAAATAACTTGGAATAGGATCTCCTGAGAAATTTATGTTGAATGAAAATTAAATCATGTTCACTGTGTTGATTTTTGTTGCAGATACTGTCCAAGCTTCAGTGAGAAACTAGAGCAGCTCTCTGATCTGGTTTCTAAGAAGCTGAAGATGAAAGAAGAGGAAGAAGATGTTGAGGAAAAGGATGAAAGGAGCAAGAGAATGAGAAAAGAATTTATAGCTCAGCTTAAGTTGGTTCAAACATTGAATAACGTAAGGGCATCTGACACTTTCATATATTTACATGTAATGAAGAAGGGCATTAGCTCATATCATTTCACGATAAACATGGGTTCTAGTCTTGCAGTTTCATTTTGAAAGAAACCATTCTACAGCAGTTAGGAAAGGTTGATTTTGTAGTAGTGAATAAAAATGGGTTTACATCTGAGGTTTGTGCAAAGTATGATATATGTTGTATGTTCACTCGATATTTATTGTATGTTGAGTGAACATACAATAGATATATTCTAGTTTGCACAATAGATAATGATAAACAGTAGAAGTGGAGTACTATCCACATGATTTATATTCCTTGTGTTTGGATTGCAAGGACAACCTTGTTGACATGAGTCTAGCACCCACTATTTCAAACATTGGATTTAAACTATCAGTGTACTATTCATTTTTTTTTTTTTTGGTGGGGGGGGGGGGCTGACACAAAGAAAGGAAAACAAAGACACACACTTGGCATGACTTTATCCCTAAGAGTCACTTTGTATGTGATTGTGGAAGCCCCCCTCCCCAACAGTTAGTTTTATGCAGAACTTAAATCAGTCTTGATTTGACAATAATTCTGTGGTTGAATTTCCTGATTTCCTTCATTTTGTTGATCATGCTAAAATCATAACTCATGCATGCTTTGAATGCTACTTCCATTTTTCAGTGAGAAAATACATTTGGAGAATGTATTTAATATGATCTTTGTGATTTCCTTATCAGTTGTTTAGCACAATGTGTGAGAAGGAGAAGTCATACCTGGATAGGATGATGCCAGCTGGTCAAGAATTAGCCTTGTATCCTGAGGATATTCTAGAAGCTATCAGGTACTTACAAATTTACATCAAATTTTATTTTCATATCATTTCATTTATTTATTATGTCCATAAAGGAAAAAAGTACATTTATAGTTGTTAGATAAGATGAGATGGGAAGGGTTTGGACAGAGCTCCTCACTGATTTTTTTATTTTTTTATTTTTTTGTATGGGGTTGCAAATTAAAAATTCAGGACTATGTATGCCCTGGGGGTTCAGACCCAAATTTGAGGTGTCCAGGTGGTCTGTTAGTGTCGAGCCCTGGTTTAGGGACTTAGGATGGTAGCAAGAGGGTTTTGTGCTTCTTGTGATTGCAAAAAGCAGTTACAGGAAATGTGCTTTGACCTTATCAAGGAATGGTTGTTATAGTTTGAATTTGACCACCCACTTGAAGGGTTTAGGAACTGTAGAGGACTGGGAAGAGGATCTTCTGTTGCCACAGACATTCAGAAATGTTTTATGCTTGTAGTCCCAACACAGGATGTTGGCTATTATTTGATATTCAGTGCATTCTTACAAGTATTTCTCATGCATTTGCTGGAAAATGTTTTGTACTTAACCATGCTGTGATGGAACATTGGTGAAATGACATATATTGAAATAACAGAAATGCCCAACCAAATTCCTTAAATTGCATATTAGTCTAGACTAACAACCGCACATATCACTCTTCTCAATGTTGCTGATTTATTTTCCAGGGAGCTGAACTCAATGTTCAAAGGTTATTTACAGCATGATGCCCAGGAACTGCTGTGCTGCATCCTCAGTAATGTCCAAGAGGCTTGTCAACGGCTCAGTGAGCTCCAGGAGAATACAGAGACCTCACCTCACCAGGATGCAGTGAAGACTCTGCAATCTAGGGTCTGCATGAAAGCTGTGAGAAGATTAGACATGGGCGGGGCTGGTGATGGTGTCATGGTGGAGACAGAGTGTGGGAAACTCCTAGGAGGAGGTAGACCTCTTGGTGGAGGCAGACCACCAAGAGACAAGACATTGACTGAAAAGAAGTTGGATTGTAAAGGCTTGAATGGTAGTGGACTAGTGACACACCAGGAAAGTGGATTTGGTAATCATCGTAGTGGGAATGGAGTTGGAAGTCATGATGGGAATGTAGAACACATTAAACTATGCAATGGTAATATCACAGGTACTCTTAAGAAGTCTGAGAAAGCAAACGGTAATGTGATGGGACACCATGGAGGGATTTCACCGAGCAGTGACTCTATTCGTCGACGTGGCGGTAGGAAGAGTGCTCTGACAAATGGACATCTTTCAGAGAAAGAGAGCAGTGGGATGGATGGAAGCCTTCCAGGGACGAACGGGACAGGTGATTGCGGAAGCTCGAAGAAGAAGCGTCTTGGGATGGGTCGTCTGGCGTTTCAGCAGTGCACCTTAAGCAAATTTGGCATCACCAAAAAAGATAAAGTACCCTCACTTGATGAACATGACTATCAGGGCAATGCTTTTAGCAGCCATGATAACAAATTAGATTCAGCTAATGATCCAAAGGAACCATCAGTATTTCAAGCATATACATCAAGGAATGTGACCTCAAACAACTCTAATGATTCAGGACATTCTGTAGATACAACACAAGTGTCTTTGAAAGTGGATCAGGAGACAGAGACGGCTGATAGAATGGAAGCAGAGTGTTCACAGCCAACCACTAAGAAGGCCACTGATTCAGCTAACATGAACAAAAACAAGGAGATGTCAGCAGAACTCAAAGACCACACTGTGCCTGAGCCTGTTATAGCTGACAGTGTCCAAACATCAGTGGTACAAGAAGTTCAAGATGAAGGTGGAGTGGGAGAGAGTGTCAAAGCTGTATCTCATCTGAGTGAGATGAAAGTCGTTGAGAGACTCTTCCAGGGAACTCTGGTCCTGCAGACACGGTGTCTGGAGTGTGAATCATGCTCAGAGAAAAGAGAAGATTTCCAGGATGTCAGTGTACCTGTTCAAAGCATCCCTGCATTCAGCAATGAGGAAGAACAGGAAGAATGTGCACCAGGTAGGCCACATTCCCATCATAAGGTGTTCTTTGCAAACTAAGTCACTGAAGAATTACTAAAATTAGTTTTTAAAAAACCCAAGTTTCTGTGTAAATATTTCATTTTTTATTGGGTCAACAATGTCTTAATGTAGAAAAAGATACTTTGCAATACCTGTTCAGGCTTTAGGGAAAATAAAGAATACCTGATTGTAGCACAGACACATCGGTAGTGCTGATATAAATAAGATTGAAGAAAAAGTGAGGATCATGAAATTAAGGATTTGTTAGGTTTTTTTAATCACTACATTTCAACTATTTGTATTCATGACTACAAAGAGACAAGGTCAAGGGTCAATGAGGTCAATGAACATGTAATTTTAGGGTTTTTTTTCTGGCTATCATAATATTTCAAGAACAATTTGAGCCATGAAGTTGACTGAGTTCAGGTGGAGGCATATGTAGGATATACAGTCATATTTAAATTGATATTTTGCAGTTGATCTGTTACCAGTACCAGTTGTTTCTTACCATGAGTAAGAAGTATCTGTATTTTCTCAATTATTTTGTTTAATTATAGATGTGAACCCCCGTAACCTGTCTCTAAGCTGGGCGTTGTCAGAGTTCACTAGCGTTGAGAGACTGACGGATGATAACAAGTATTTTTGTGAGCATTGCTATCGTCTGACTGAGGCTGAGAGATCTGTTCTGTTTGGAAGGCTTCCTGGTGTGCTGATTATCCAGCTCAAGAGATTTAGTGCTTTCATTAATTGGTAGGTTATGCAAGTACTTGTTCAGTTTCATCAGGGCCTTTGATCGTTCTAATGAATATGGGCCCTCTACAAACTCCTGGATTTTTATTTCACTTTATTTATTCATTTATTGAACCAACCATTCAACCATAAGACCATGTACAATTTTTGATATCATAATATACAAGCATGGGGCTTGGAGCCCCTAAGAAGTTCATAGAAAACTTGAAGATGGGGCACCAACCATGACATAGAAAGGGAAACATTACTTGATTGGAGTGGTCACTTTTATTTTTCAAGAAGGAATTATTTTTGTCATCATGTATTATCATGTTAGGAATTAGTTTATGATAATCATGATATTAAATTGGATCTGTCCTTATCATCATTGTGAAATATTATGGAGTCTATATTATATTGTGTTACAGATCAGTGTTACAAGTTGGTAAACCACTCATAAAAAATTATGAATTATATTACATAAGTTGTATTAGCGCAACTAGAGTAGTAGATGCTTAAAAGCATGCCTTACAAATCCAAATATATTTTCAGATATTATTGATTGATAAGAATGAGCTTACTCAAATTAGTTATATTGGTTTTCATGTGGTCTTTAGGCAGCATCACACTTTTAAATGCACTATGGAACCAATAGAAATCGTTGGACTTCCCAGTGAATGGCGGTGTTGCTTTTAGATAGTCTACTTGTTGAATTGATTATTCTCTTTTCTCTTTCTCTGTCTTTCTAGTTTCTCTCCTGGAGGCTCTGTATCTAAGGTCAATGACCATCTAGCCATCCCTTTGACACTCAGTTTGGCTAAGTGGTGTTCAGGATCTTGTCAACGGAAGGATAAACCTTATCAGCTGTGTGCTGTGGTTGCTCATAGTGGGTCCTCTAGCTCTAGTGGGCATTACATCGCTTATGCCAGAGTGCCACGGAAAAACATAGGTATAGTTCGGGCCCATTGATTTTACAATCTAAAAAAAATGAATATCTTGCATAAACACATTATGAAATAAAATATAAGTATAACTAGAAGAAATAACATTTTATTTTAGAATCAGTTTAAAAGAATGGGATGATACATATAAAAATTTTCTCCAAATTTGATTTCAAAATGATTTTTTTTAAAGTGTGAATGATTAGTGAAAAGTTACGTTGTTGTAGGAGCAGTGTTAAATTTATTCAATGAATATGCAGATCATAACATTTTATTGATTTTCCATTGTATTCACTATGCTCCACTAAATGTCTTTTTAAAAGATTCCAGATGTAATTGTGAAATATTTATAATTTGTTGTTTTACTGCTTCTTTCAGAGTCACAATCTTGTGATACAGACCACCCTGCTGAAGATCATCACCCAGGGAAAGAATCCTGGGCTAAGTTTGATGATGATCGAGTCCAGGTTCTATCTGATGAAGACTTTGAATCTCTTCTCAACCCTCTCCAAGGCAACGACTCTGTGGCGACTCCATACCTACTACTCTATAAAGATACTCATCAAATCAGAAAATGAAGGAAGGAAATTAGTGTTTTATCTTTAAATGAGAAGTATTATAAATGCACTCCTTAACCCATTAGAGCAGTATTTAATTTCAGTATAACTCACATTTTCCATAGATCCTATCGCAGTTTGTCTCCTGCTTGGTGTTCAGCTGGGTGGGATATGTATCTCAGAGATAAAACTGATGAGCCCATTGCTTCTAATTTGAATTTCCCAATTCCAGTTATGAATATATTTATGTCTAATGATTAATTTCCTGTGAAATTGTCTTCTGTGAAGTGTGAAAATCTATTTGTAGTTTCAAAGATAGAGATTTTTCTGAGATGAGATGGATTTCCTTATTGGTATCTTAGCTTTTTGTGATCGAGGCAAATTATTCTCATTATGGTTTGATATAGGTACCTGTACATCTTCTATGGAAAAAGTATGAAATTGATTATTAAGAAGTTTTATTTGTATCTTTGTTTCATATTGCAGTTTATAATTCATTCTTTTAAAGTCATTAATTTTTGCTACAAAAAACCCTAAAGTACACTGTAATAATCCTCATTTGCAAGTTTTGTCTTCCGTATACAATCAGAACAGTGATGTGATAATGTGTTCTTAGCAGGTAGATATACATGTAACTGTCCTTCCTGGCATTATTTCGTCTTGAAGTTCTTTTCTTTTGAAGTAAAAATTAATCAAATCTTTTTACGTGCATTGAACTCTTAAATGGACCAACAGTTCAAGATGAAAGGCATTGAGAGAAGAAAACAATCCGAAGTTGGGAGAAATTTAGCTCTGGAAAGCTCCTTTGGAATTGTTTGAAATTCTCACATTTTCTGCATCATGAAAAGGTCTTGTGAGCAGCAAATGAAAATTTATCGAATGGGTAACTAGTTTGTCTTTTTCTTCTTCATGGAAGTTTGTTCAAGGAATTCAAGCCTATTGAACTGACTTTGTAGCAAGGGTATTATATTTTTTTACTCGATGTCTATTTAAATTGATTTTGAGACATTCTCACAACCATCTGGTTGCAATCCACATTCCAACATACATAACATTCCTCAAATTTTCTTCTAAGAGTGAGTAACATACTTATAGAAGAGATTTGTTTACTAGTATCTCATTCCCCTAGTGATGAAAGTAACATTGGTCGATATCTTTAGATATATTTAGGGCAGCTCCACGGTGCAAGGTCATTTGGCCTCTTCTGAGTTACCATAAATTATGGTATTGTTTATTTAATGATTGTTGTTAATTTAATTATTATAAATTGTTTTTTTAATGATCATAATTTGTTTATGTAATGTTGTTGTTTATTTAATGATTATTTAAAAGAAATAAACTTAAGGCTGGTTTTCATTGGCACATCAACAATTTACAGAGGATGCCAATGTCGAAAAAATGGCAAAGTCCAACATTTGTATTTTGAGCTCCAAAGGTTCACTAAACATGCATAGAGAGTTAGAAGCAGTGTCATCTTTTCATTTTTAGTTTGCTTGAAAAATTGAAAAATTTCTTGAGAGTGTTTCCAGCATCCCATGAACAACTGACAATGCTTTTACAGGCCCTTGAAAACATACCTTTAGTAGGGTTATCCATGCCATACAATCAATTGCTGTTAAAAGTGGTATACTTTATAGTTGTGAAAGCTGTTGTATTAGGAAACTAGGATTGACTGTTGTGTTCTTTATTTCATTTTTATAAGCAGGCCTGAAATTTGATGGATTAAGAATAAATGCAAGTGATTGTATTTGTTCATGATTGTTCACCTTCAGATGCTATTCTAAATGGAAAGCAATAGAAGCAAAGTTTAATTATTAATATTAACAGTCAAAGGTTGTCAGAGTGAAGATCTTTGTTATATTTACTGAATGCACCACAACATCATTTTATTAATAAGTGTTAAAACAATTATCTACATACCTATTCATCTTTTTTTTTTTTCATTGTGAATCTTTGTGGCCATATATATTTTTTTTTTACTGCAATTGTAGTTTTAGAGGAAATTAAGATCTTACAGTTGAAAAACAAAGTGCCAAATTCCTTGATGGATATATTGTACATATTGTAAATAATTAATATACCTCATTAGTCCTTATATTTGAACAAAGTTTAACTCTGTAAGATATGGAAACGTCATTCTTTGAGTGTCTTGTTAAGCAGAACTGTATATATTTATTTTATGACACATTCGACATTATAATACATGTAATGTGTTTCCTGTAGACCTGACAAAAATGGAAATGTTTCCTACTCCAAAGGACTTATTCTCAGAATTTTTATATGATGTGTAAATAGTACAAAATTGCTTTACTGCACTTGAATACATTTCAGAGAAGTTGATCCATGCACAATACATACATTTTGTACCAGAGGTTTGTAAGTTAGGTTAATAGTAGCAATAATGTGAAGTTTTGTATCAATTTTTTAAAAATTTAAGTACAGTCCTTTATGGATCATCTATTCATGTGATTCTTTGGGCATACAGAATGGGCAGCGTAGTTTGCAGACACAAACCCTGATCAATTGAAACAGGTTATAGAGGTCTGGGTAGGAGACTAAAAGAGCTCAATGGGGATTTACTCTAGCTATTAGGCACTTTGGTTAGGCTTCTCTCAAGACAAATGCATTTAAATAAAATGTCAATTAGGGTCTGTGCCTGTAGACTAGGGGCAGGGGTAGTTGCCCAGTAATATTCAGCAGAGTAAGTCAGTCAGCTCTGTTCATTTGGGATATTTGTTCAGGTTCCGCCATGGAAATACATAAGGTGGGCTATGCTTATAACCTCTGTATAAAAGTATTAAATGAACTGTGTTGCACATTGTAACACCACCCACTTGTATATGTAGAGCATGAGATAGTATAATTTGAGTATGGAAAATAAAATTGTTTTTAATTGTATGATAGGTAAGTGAATATGAAGCCTTTTTTCAGTTTGTATTGAGTATTTACAGATGCATTATTTTGTGATCAAAATGATGATAAACCTTGATGACACAACATAAAATTATGGGGATGTTGCCCACATAAATTGGTAGAGAGTAAACAAAAGACAACACATACAGTATTGTTCCACTTGCTTTGCAAAGTTTTTATTATACAAATAAGCTTTATACAGAGTGCATTATAGATAAGGTTTAATACCAAGCAAAAGGGCCCTCTTTCCATAAGAAATGCATTATTTTGTTCTTACAGGGTAAACCATTGGATTGAGCCACTTTTTAAATCTGTATAGAGTGGAATCTCATTATAACAAATTCCCAATGACCAGGGAAATTAACTCTGTATTTAAACCTTGTTATATCAGGACTAAAAACAATAAATTACAAAGAAATGAGATCAGCAAAATTATCTTATAGTGAGAGTTCTTTACAACATTGATCTTTATAACAAGGTTATACATGCACCTCATCTTAACCTGTTTTTCAAACATGATATTTTACTTTTTATGTCTGTTGAACATGAATTCATCATGTCAATTCATAGGAATTCTGAATAATGTTGCTGTTCCTTAGTTTATAGTGCTACCCCCCCCCCTTCTGAAAAAATATAATTAGAAATGTGTACAAAGTGCAAAATTGCAACATTCATATCATACATACATGTTATGTATGATACATACAGTTGATACATACAGTTTATAGTGCTTCCCCCCCCCCCTTCTGAAAAATATACATAGAAATGTGTACAGAGTGCAAAATTGCAGCATTCATATACATACATGAATGTATTTCATTTTACAAATTATCTTGTAATTTATCAATACAATTGCTATATCATTGCTGTAACCATTCCCCTGAAGCAAAAACAGTCCCCTCCCCCCCCCAAAAAAAATACAACCCAGGATTCAAAAGAGTGAATAACATTACAGTGAGTTTGCTATAATAGCACCCATTATGAGATTCCACAGAATTGTCGGAAGGAATCCTCGAGGATGATTCCTTCCTTTCTTTCACTCACTCTACCTGTAAAAAAATCACCATAAGATCACTACCCTATCCTATTTCGCAGGAACAACAAAATTCATTTTGAAGTTCATTATCAACAACAGACAACATTGTAATATCATATATCACATAAATACATGACTCTAAAAAGGTCAGGTCATGAAGGGGATTCCAGGGCCCTGTTTTATAAAGAGTTGCGATTGATTCCAATTAATCGCAACTTTGAGATTGATCTCCAGTCCTATCTCTTAAATACACAGTAGAGATCAATCTCAAATTTGTGATCGATTTGAATCAATCCCAACTCTTCATAAGACGGGGCCCAGGCTGATTAGGTTTTACCCTTAGAGTGAGTGACCCCCATCCCTCTCAAAAAAAAAAAGAAAGAAAGAAAATTTTTTTCAAATTGACATAGCCCTTCGTCCACTATCAAGACAAAAGCTCCTGCCATTCATGCAACAGATTACCACGTACACATCTGGGAATTGTCTGAACAGTCACAAGTCATTTTATGTTTTTCAAAATTCACTTGCCCATTTGCAATGATTTGCAATACAGTGGAACCACGTTATAAAGAACACTGTTATGACAAACTCATTATAACAAGGTAATTTTGCCGGTCCCACTTCTTTGTATTTTATTGTTTTTTAGCCCTGATATAACAAGGCTTCGATATAAAGAGGAAGTTTCCTTGGTCCAGAGGAGTTTGTCATAATGAGGTTTGCCTGTACACGTATTAAACAATCAAGATCCTTCCTATAGAGACAATTTGCACGGAAAAGCTGAAGGTATTTTAACTGGATAAGAGGTTGACTCAAATGATATTAGGGTTGAAAATCTCTGGTATGGAGGTTGATAATCACAAGGATCTTGGGTCTCCTCTACACAGCTCTAAAATCAGAATGATAAGAATGCTGCAGATACTATTGTGATTGAGGAAGATGGTGAGGGATTGGATGAGAAGTTGCTCACAAGGACAATGGGAAGATTGCAATTACAGTTCCTGGTCCCTGCTGCTTGGTTGTACAAATGAGTATAAATGGAAACATTGATGAGAATTGAATCAATATAAGATGGAATGGGTGTTTCAACTGGATGAGAGGTTGTCTGAGAAAACAAGAGGCTGACATTCTCTGGTTCTGAGGTTGATAATCACGCAGGACTTGGTCTCTTGGAAGCTGGGAACAGTTACAAGCAGGACTTCCTGGTCACTGGATTCTGAGGGAAGGAAACAAGAAATGTCAAAGGTTTAGGTTGAAGTGGTCTATTATAAAACACACACACATCAATTACTTCTTCTGGATGACAATGTTCTAGTGTCACTGGGGTAAACATGACTGTATTTCATGGTTGAATACAACCTAAATGAAATGTGTGACATAGTAAAGTTGCCCTGTCAAACGTGCCTCTACAGGCAAGTGCATTGTATTATTGCAAGCACAGACCCATTTGAAAAGTCAGTATATATGAAAGAAAACTATTACTGCATAAATCAATATTTAGATGATGAAGAGGATGGACAGGTTCAAACCTGCACTATTAAAACTGGACAGATTGTGCTTGAATCAATGAATGTAGGGTGCCTTACAGCATACCCAGATGTCGTGTGTCTGGACAGATTGTGCTTGAATCACTGAATGTTGGGTGCCTTACAGCATACCCAGATGTCGTGTGTCCGGACAGATTGTGCTTGAATC
The DNA here is from genome assembly GCA_029962745.1 of Echinometra lucunter. Taxonomy (NCBI): domain Eukaryota; kingdom Metazoa; phylum Echinodermata; class Echinoidea; order Camarodonta; family Echinometridae; genus Echinometra; species Echinometra lucunter. Next base: position 1,468,690 of record CM057155.1, read on the forward strand.
AATGAATGTAGGGTGCCTTACAGCATACCCAGATGTCGTTTGTCCGGACAGATTGTGCTTGAATCAATGAATGTAGGGTGCCTTACAGCATACCCTGATGTTGTGTGTCTGGACAGATTGTGCTTGAATCAATGAATGTAGGGTGCCTTACAGCATACCCAGATGTTGTGTGTCTGGACAGATTGTGCTTGAATCATTGAATGTTGGGTGCCTTACAGCATACCCAGATGTTGTGTGTCTGGACAGATTGTGCTTAAATCATTGAATGTTGGGTGCCTTACAGCATACCCAGATGTCGTGTGTCTGGACAGATTGTGCTTGGATCAATGAATGTTGCGTGCCTTACAGCATACCCAGATGTCGTGTGTCTGGACAGATTGTGCTTAAATCATTGAATGTTGGGTGCCTTACAGCATACCCAGATGTTGTGTGTCTGGACAGATTGTGCTTGGATCAATGAATGTAGGGTGCCTTACAGCATACCCAGATGTCTTGTGTATGGACAGATTGTGCTTGGATCAATGAATGTAGGGTGCCTTACAGCATACCCAGATGTCGTGTGTCTGGACAGATTGTGCTTGAATCATTGAATGTAGGGTGCCTTACAGCATACCCAGATGTCGTGTGTCTGGACAGATTGTGCTTGAATCAATGAACGTTGGGTGCCTTACAGCATACCCAGATGTCTTGTGTCTGGACAGATTGTGCTTGAATCATTGAATGTTGGGTGCTTTACAGCATACCCAGACAATGTTTGTCTGGACAGGTTGTGTATCCTGACAAAACAGCAATTTGAAGAAGTTTACCAGGCTACAAGCATTATTTCACAAATCGTTTGAGAATAATGTTTAGACAATAATTTAAAGCAAAAATATTAATGATGATCAGTGCTATTTAATGGTTTTTTGTTGTTCGATCCAAAGGCAAAAGAGAAGGTTTTATTTTTCTTTACTGACCCCCCACCCCCCTCCTACTTGCCCAAAATAAAGCTGACTAACCTGTCCATTTCTTGGTCTGAAATCTTGGTTGGTTTCCTGCAAAGTAAATAGCTGGACAATCTTTGATGATGAAGGGATCTTGGTTGTAGAACGGGTAACACGCTGTCAAGGAGAATGGGATACAGACTTGGTAATTCATTATAAAGAGCTCTGATTTAACAAGATTCCTGTTATAACAAGGTTATTTTGCCAGTCCCAGATCTCTATGTTCTTTTATGTTTTTACCATGAGGAGATTCCTGATATACCAAGGAAAACTTTTGCTCAGGAAGAATAGCACTTAAGCTGATGAGGCTTCTCTTGGTAAACACCATTATCATTATTACTATTTTTTATAATAAAAGTGGAGGTGTCGTGGTGTAGTGGTTCATTCACTTAACTCTCGATGGGTTGAGGGTTCAAATCCCTGCCTGGTACTAACATATTTTGGCAAGACATTAATCCACATTTGCAGGTGTTAGTATGATTGGATTAGCATGTGTGTGCCGGAAAAAAAGGTGACAGGCTGGAAAGCTCCCCAGGAAGTTGAGAATGTGCACACTAATGTGTGAACTTGTATATTTTGAATCCTGTGACCAGGGTTATCATAATAGTGTAAGAGCTTTGGTCAGCTTATAATGTTACAGCATGTTACAGTATACAAATAGCGAATGAGTGCGATGGTACGAGATTTCGCATGAGGTGAAAGAGTGACCTTCTATTCAACGAGGCGAAGCCGAGTTTAATAGAAGTTACGTTGCGATCTTTCACCGAATGTGAAATCTTGTACCATTGCACGAATAAGAACATTCGCTATTTGTATTGTACAACGCCTCGGAAGTCTGAGAAATTGATGCAAATCAAGAAAAACAATAACATTTTGGCTCAGAATTTGAAAGTAAGGTTTAAAAAGCAAAGAAAAAAGTTCCGACTGCAAAATGCCTGGCCGGCCAGTAGCGCGTATCTTGTAGCGAGCATCTTAGTGCACAACTTGCATGCTCTGCATGCCTGATATTAAGTGGATACACATGTGGCGCAAGTTAATTGTGATGTCACAACCGTGCAATGGTACATTTTGGACAGTACGCATGCAATGGTACGAATATCGCACGTTCAGCTCACATAGACTTGCGTACAACAAGCTGAGTAGGTGTTGTACAATATTATCATTATCATTATATACTAACCTAATGTATCAGGGGCAGAGGGAGCAATGTGACCATACTTCAAGGTTTGTTCAAGGATTGCGAGTCTATCTTCCATGGTTGTAAACTGGTAGATATCCGTTACATTCTGACCTGATGAACCAAGCACTCTGAAAAAAAAAAGGAAGAGTATTACAGAGTTACAATGGCAACTCATGGAAGTGTCGCAATTTAGTTGTAAGTCACAATGCTCATCTAGCCATCTATAATGATAATGGATTACATAACAAACAAGAAACTTCAACTGTTCAGTTCAATTTGTTGTATACATACATACAATTAGGTTAGGGTTAGTGATGACCAACTTTATTATAGAACAAAGGACTAAACAGAGTAGTTTCTTCTTTTTATTTTAAATCACAGGACTCAGTCCAGGAGAGCATGAAACTGCAATTTCTTCCTCTTAGTTGGGCAAAATATTGCACACCGTTTGGTAAATTTGCATGGATTTAATCATAGTGATCATCTTCTTTAACGCTAAAGATATGGGATATTTAGCTATATGCTATGGTCAAAATCTTACTTGCCTTTTCTTTCTTTATCAAAACAAAGACTAGCAAAAGGTGGGTGAATGATTTTGTTGAAGGTAACGTGACCAAACCATAGAACGGTTTCCAGACCTACCTTATTCCTGCAATCTTAGCCTCATAAGGATTGGTGACAGAGTTGAACGTTGAATAGACACTGGACTGAGGGAACATACATCGATGGAAGGGCTGTTGCGGGAGACTAGAATTAGCTGGATCAAAATCACCAGGCATGATGTCTACTGGAATGCAACTCTGAAGGACAAAACAGAGTCAAATACAAATATGAATAACTCACCATTCGTTTGTTTTACCTGACTGCTATGAGAACATGCAAGCATGTCAATAAGCAACTAGAGGACCAACAGCTATAGGTCCCTTCCGAGGGACTCGGTAATGAGGATTAGTGAGTTTAATACTAAAGGGCAATAGCGCATCGACTTGGTTTTAAAGCCAGGTCACTGGATTATGAGACCTGTACTCTCCTCCTCTGACAATGAATAAGTGACAATGATGATGGGTAAATAGAAAATATTTACAGGTATAAATTATACCCATATTTATGAAGGAATCCAAACATCAATTAAACCAGTCAACCTTTGAGCTTTGATCTAGTCCTCTTGAAACAGAAAACTCGATAACTTTATCTGACTATCTTTCTTTTTCTTCTTTTTTTTTTTTTTTAAAGATTTAGATTTATTTATTTCCGTTCAATGTGAACAAAGTTAAGCAAGCACAAAGTGTATATGAATTTAAAAATAGCATCATAGAATCTAGTAATACTTATAGAGAACAGAACTAAAATCTACAAACAATGTTGACTTAAATATTGAAAAATGATATAGAGGGACATGCTGAAGAAACAATGCTGTAAGGCAAATGCCCCGGAAACTTGGCTGCATATCAATGTATAATTTTGGTCAAGAAGAGATTATAAAACATATCTTCACACTGATCTACAGAGAAACATTTTAATTTGACACATGTGACCCACTAAAAAAATTATATAGGAGGGTAAGTGAAGGCAGGAAAATATGAACAATTTAAGTATGGCTACATATCCCCCCCCCCCCCCCCCCCCCCCCCGCAAAAACAACAAACAATTAACAGGAACAAGGATAAGAAAATATAAATATTGCTATCTTACTGTAAGCTGAACTAGGATGTGATCCAATGTCTTCACAGCTTCTACTGTTCCCGCTTGAGATTTCCTGGTCAGATATTTCGCCTGAAAATAAATATTACAGAGACTTTATCCTATCTTATCTTATCATGTGTTTTATTCACCTTGGCATGTCTTTGAAATCATGTTCTGTTCTTCTATTGCTGAAATACCAATAAAGTGGTGTATCAACAACAAGTTGCATGCCATCGACAAATGCCTGTCAATTCTTTTCCACTTTACCTTGGGTAAAACAATGTTCATTTAAAACAGTTTCAACAACGTAATTTTTCCAGTGCCATTTGATATACATGTAAGCTTTGTTGGAAAAGTGCCCCAAAGGCTAAAGAAATTCAAATCAAAAGCTCCTGGTTTTTCTAATGTATTTGGATTCTTAAAGACAAAATTAGGGAGAGAGTAAGTGTTCACTGTATAAAAACTTTCAGGTACCTATTAAAGACTGAATTAGTTCATGAAATAAATTTCATCTTTGCATACTACATTGTAAGTAGAGAATTCTCTGTGTAGACGGTCTTTAGTTTTATTCATAATGAAGTCCTTAGTTTTCAAATGATACAAGATAGAATGAAGTAAAACATGTGCCAAATATTGCTTAAACAAGTACCGTTGTGAGCACATCCTTATCCTGAGTACTCTCACTCAGACTGTTGCCAGCAATGATGACCCTCACAACCTTAGAGAACATCTCCTGTTGGTCAGTTGTCCCCAGCTGACCAGTAATAATGTCCACCATGAGTTGAAGGCTCATTAAATCAGTCTTTTCACTACCAATGCCTACACCAGACATCAGGATGATGTATCTGAGAGGATAGGGGAAAATGAATAGAAAACAGAAAGCATTACATACTATACATATCTAAGCTGCCTGGGAAACGTTCTACAGAATGTACAGGGGTGTGAGAGCAAGATTGAAAAAAAATCTGAAAAAATCTGAAATGAAAAGTGTCCGCAAAGCGCACACTACGAGCGCGAAGCGCGAAGTCCCTTAGGCCTGGTCCAGCTCTTGGGTTCTAGATGCTCTCTGGTGCAATCTAGGCTTATTTTGGAAACCATTTCTTTCAATTTAAAATGGTTGGTTCTTCTTTTTTTTTTCTTTAAACAGAATTGTTTCATATAATACCTGAGGCTTCAAACTTGACATCTGGGACAACCAATGTGCTTTTCAATATAATCTGCTACGAGTTCCACGAGTTCACTCATACAGGGGAAACTCTGTATAACAAGGTCGTTGGGGACCCAAGGGTTTTCCTCGTTATAGCCGTTACCTCGTTATATCAGAACAAACAAAAAAATGTACGTATGGGACTACATGTACATACATGAATGTACAGAGGTCTACTGCTTCTATTTATGAACTCATTTTGCAGCTACAGAGGCAGTGATAATAATTTCAACCTCTGATCCAGCTAATAATATCGGGAAATGTGTTTAAAGTACTAATTTCAGACGCCAAGATTAAGTGGAAAGTTGTACACTCACTCCATATGTCGTCAAAATATGCTAAACCATTGAGTGCTTATACTCAAAATACTCGGAAATTAGAAATTAATAATAAGCGGAAAATGGAAATTGCTGTTTGATGTAAAAAATCGGAATTCCGCGGAAAATCAGAGATTTCACAGCCCTGAATGTACCTTGATACCGACTTCACAAAACTGACTCCAAGGATCAAATTTTGTGAACAGCTACATCAAAAATGTTGATAGCTGGTACCCTGCAGATATAACCCTCACCCTGGTTTCTATGAATTGTATAAACAGCAAATTTTTGCTTTGGAAATATAAGTTGTTTTTGGGTAACAGTAGTACAGAATTCTTTATAATTCACTTTTCTTGTTGTGATATATTTACCTGTAATTTGGGGGGGGGGGAGGGCTAGTCATACCATCCTACATACAAAATTGTAATTATTCTCATTACGAATAGCAACTTTTCCTGTTCTACATTTTGGCCATCTTTCTTTAAACCTAATATTAAATCAATTTCCCAGACATGGGAGAAAGCCATTTTTAAGACAAAGTTCAATACAAGTCTTGTACTACCCATCATACTAATTTATTAGTATTATTAAGTATTTGGCATCACCTAAGCTTGGGAGGGGAAAAGCGAAGATAGTCACCATGACCGCGGGGTCTCCCCTCCAGATATAACTAATTGGGATGTGCAGGTGGACCACTACAGCTGGGTTTCCCCTAATCTTCTTTGAATAGTGCAATGAGTTCTTAACATTTAAAGGTGGTGACTCTCATCTACATGGGGCCTCCATTTCGCTTCGACAGTCGGGTGCTTTACTGACTGAGCCCACTCGTCTCCTGAAATGGCTCTAAAATGATTACTGTACTTACCTATCATCATCTAATGGTGGAGATTCTTCAATACTGGGTAAATCCACATAGCATGTATCCTCTACCTCAAACTTGCCATTATCATTCTCAAATCCTTTCACTGCTATCACAACACCTAGGTAGGAATACACAGACATACTTACATTACTTCCATTTATTTGATTCATAAGACAAAATTTAGATGTTGCAAATATTATAATTACAATTGCGAATGAAGCTGCACACTTTGTAACAGGTTTTCAATTAATTTTCTTGCAAGAATGGAACAAATTACTGAAAGACATTAAATCTAGGGAACATGACAAGAGTTGGGATGTAGACTAATTTCTCTTCTTTATTTTATTTATTTACTTTCTTCCTTTTTTTGGATCAAAAATAGACAGTAAGCTGAAAAAAGAAGAAATGTATAATTCTTATACAAAATACATTTTGAAAGTACATCTATTTTCTACTGATACATATGAAAAACTAACAAAACATTCAACAACTGTCCCTTCAAACACAGATTTTTATTATAAAAAAGCAACTGAAATTTTTGTATTAATATTCAATATGGATTATTATAAAGGATTAAATAGCCAAAATCTTTCAAACTACACAAACACTTGATTTACAGTACTTACCTGTAATAGCTGTCTGTACATCAATGTTGCCTGTCAGGACAACTCTCTGAAGCTCATCTTCTAAGACAAGAAAGTCTGAATCTGAGTAGAACCTCTCTCTTACTGGTTGAGGTGTCAAGTTACGCTGAAAAGAAATAGGGTAACAAAATCACAAAACAAGTACACTTTGGGAAAAAATGAACTGCTTTGAATGTCAGGATATGTTTCTAGGAAGGAGCCATACTTCACCAGTCTTCTGATTTAAGAGAATATCATGTCCAACCGAAAATGTGTTCACATTTACTGGAAATACTTACAAGTATAACAAATACTTTATCATATACACTTTCTGTCATTAAAAAACAAACAAACAAACCAAAAAAAAAAAAAAAAAACAAAACAAACTTTGATTTTCACCCTAGAAAAGAAAGTTTTGATTCTTGCACACTCATTGTAAGTCAAATTACTGTGTTGTGACTTCAGAGATTTCAAGTAGACCTGTATTACAACCATCTACACTCCACAATCCACATATTACTTCTGTTCTTTAACTCAGTTATAACACAAATCTTTTCGAGCCTTATTTGATCAGCTTTTCTTCTTCAAATTGGCAACACCAGTATTTTGCTACATTTTTCCTTTACAAGGAAAGTCATGTATCTGAAATGAATATAACTGAAGGAAAGTACATGCATGTTGAAAAGTTAAAAAGTTGCCAATTCACATGGGAAAACACTGATTTCCTAACTTTCCATTATGTTGCCAATTTAAGGACTTTTTCAGCATCAAACGACAAACACTGATGCAACCAAAATGGGTAGTTGCCACAGTATGTTGAGAATTGTTTTGCTCTTTTTGCTCATGTATTGTTATGATTTTCAAGGCTCTGCATCACAAGTCATTGGACTTAACCACACAATGCAGGCACTCTCTCATGAATGGGTTAAAGCAGAAGGCATCAGGAGCAGTATATACTTACATCTTCACTGATTTCTTTAAGGATGCTTGGTTTGAGCTCCATACTCTTAAAGAGTGTTCCTACAACAATCTGCTTCTCTCCACTGACTAGCTGATACAGACGGCACAGAGGGGCTTCCTCACCTGTTTAAAACAAATAGCAAAACTTCTATAAGGTTCTCTCCAACTCTCCTGATCATAAGCTGAAAAGAGTGAGACACATCTTGATATGTATACCAGTGCACATGAAAATATATGGATGTCTCACAAGGATTGTACTTCTAACACAAAGACACTAGCTAGCATACACAGTACAAGTGATAATTATCTCTTAAAGAGGAAGGAAGATGAATGAACTGGCAAGAGCAGACAAGAACCCCCCCCCCCCAAAAAAAAAAAAAAAAAGACAAAGAGGGTGGAAGATGAAGGAAAAAACCATTCTGTAAATCCACCTTAGCAATACTCCCTGAACTTGAGATAGAATTAGAATCAAAATTATTAAAGAGTCAAGATATTTTAAAACATTGAATATTACAATATTAAAAATTTTACCCCATTTTTTTCTTGCTGCTTTCTCCAGAGCTGGCCTCATAGTGATTAACCTTTCTGAGTAAAGATGAGCATATTGCCGCTGGTAACTGCGGTCCTGTAGCTTAAATCGAGAAGACAGATTTTCGTAGTCGCATGACGGACGTTGGAATGTCTCTTGCCCGGATGAAGGCATCTCTGTCATGATTTTTAATCGAGCCTGCATGAAGAAAGGAGGATAATGGGATCAACTGAATAAGCACATTTTACTGTTCTGGCAGATTCAGGATTCAGAATTCAGAATTCTTGTAAATTGACATTTACACTGATATTTAATCCCTGTTTTACTTTTAGTCATACATGTAGATCTGCCATCAAACATCAAACTTAAAATAGAAATCAAATAAATTTTTGATTTTCTTTCAGTCTTCAGAGTTCTTCTTGTTCCCCTTCTACAGGGAAGGGGTGGGGGATACAAAACTTCGGCTGCCTGGATACTTCTTTCTTAAATTCGAATTCAACATCCTCAGCAGGGTCCATAACAGTGTTGCTAAGCCTATGCCATGGCTCAAGCCAAGGCTAAGGTACAGAACTTTAGAACCATGCCTGTGCCTGTTCATATTAGTATCACTGTAGCATCATTATCATCATTCCTTGACCACTGTTGACATCTGCACCTCTCTTCCTACCAGCGATCTCGCCTGTGTACTAGAATATGTGTCGCGCGTGTCACATGCACATTCAAGAAGCTCTTGATGCGTCTTGTGCAAAATCTGTGCAACACACGCAAAAAAAAAATTGAAAACTGCCCATTTGATTTTTACCCTGACTTACAAGATTAGTGCCAGGCCACCAGCGCTAGCCACCGGAAAATTACAGGCTCGGCTTGTGTACAGGGGGCATCGCAGAGGTAGTACATGACATTGGTCGTTGGAAAGGGCATGAAGAAGAGTAGACTCGATCCGAATTCGGATGTAGAGTCTAGCACACGTAGAAATGAAAACACATGTAAATTTTGGTGCTTCCAAATTTGTGGATTTCTGACACGCACAAAAAAAAAATCCTGGTGAGAACACTGCGAGTTCCCCACGATGTTCCCTCTCCTTTAACTGTTACTGTTAGGTTTTTTCCCTTTTTTTTTGTTTTTTGTTAGCGTTCTGAGAAATTGAGGGGCAAGCGTTTCTAATATCTATTGCATCGCCCCCCACCTCCAGGCTAGCCTAGGCTAGGCTACACAACACAAGGGTGTAAAGTTACACTTAGATCCACTTGCACGAATGCCAGGTTATCATCAGATAACCTTGCACTGAATTAGGCCTGTACAGTGGAAATTGCTGACTATAGGAAAGTAGTGTTCTCTGTCACATTTCTGGGACAGAGGAACAAGAGCAGTGATCAGAAAAAGATTTCTCAAAATTCATTTGATGAAGATAATTTAGATCCAGTTGAAGGAATGGAATGAAAATAGGATATGTTATCATACTGGGTGTAAAAAGCAAACATTTTCCAAGAATTTGTTGATTATTTTAGTGATTTCTATCTCCAACTATAGAGGGCAGCATTTCACATAAATCTGCACAGATCACCATACCAATGGCTCCCTGAGTGACTTAGATCTACAGTTTTCAAAGTTTCAAATTTTATTGATTTTGAATCCACACATATTGGATTATTCTCATTTTTTTTTTTTCACATGCTATTGTGTGAAGGCCTCTTAGAGTTAACATCCCCCCCTCCCTCCCCCCCCCCCCCCCCCCCACCCCGGGTTAAATTGGTCATTGCTGAACAATGACGTCCACTGAACAGTCCCACACGCTCAAAAATGAGTTTGTCAAAAGACGACGCTAAAAATAAAATTTATTTAAGTCAAAGATCTGGTTTACATTTAAAAAAAAATAGTTACGGAAGTTACTCAAAATAAAGAAAATTTTACAAAACACATGTATTTCATCATAATTACGAAACAATCAATCCCTACAAAGGTAAAAAGACATCATACCCTCAGCCAGTTCAATCCCCTAATAATTTTATTTTCCCGCGTTGTCAATCTTGCGGTCATAAGAACTAGAAATAGTATTGTTTGAAAAGTATAATTGAAATTGTTATAAAAGTATAAATTTTCTTTTAGAATACTTTTATAAAAGTTTGTATTCAATTTAAGTATTAATGATGATTCTTGAGAATTTTTTAAAGAAAAATATTTCTCAAAAATTGCCAAACTTTAGAAATTAACTCGAACAATGTTTCGTTCTGTGAGATTATGTCATTATTGTTTACATCTGGCAGCTGATAATGCCTAATGGCGAGAGCTCGGCTCTTTGTCCTACGAGAAGGTCATAATTTTGCTCTTTTCTAGAGATCGGGATGATTTAACATATTTCAAGCGCATTCTACTTGATTCTGTATATAATTCGTAAGTATAATGGGAACTTTAAAGATTTTCAAAACCAAACATCTGAATTTTAGTCCTGTTAGTAGATCTTGAACTGTTCTTCATCTTGGCGCAATATTGTGCTGAACTGGTACTGAATAGACATCTACCGTACTGCCGTACGTACTCCAGTATAAATTACGAGCAGCAGCTCATAGAGAGATGCTTGACGCATCCTCGCAGCTACTAGCTAGCTACATGTACCATAGCTTCCTGCAATCTGTAGCATATTGCATTTGATGTCGCAATCTACCCAAACCATAGAACTAGCTTATTAGTCACGTTAGTTTAGTGGGGTGAGTTTATTTAGCATAGGTCTAATGTGTGTAGCAAGTTAGAGCTTCTGCAGACTAATGATTTTTTTTTTCTTGGACATATCAACATGCCTCATCATGTTCATAATGTTCCTAATGTTCCTTAGTAGCATTTATTCTTATTAATGGTTATCTTGGCGTGCTCAGTAACTTTTGTCTCATAATTTAAGAGTTGAAAATGTAAACATTCATTGGCGCTAATGAACTTTCATATCCAAGCCTGATGGAATAAAGCACACAGTCGCACACACCACCGTGCTGTGCATGCACCAGCAGCGCTTTATTCCGTCAGTCATCGGACATGGATACGAAAGTGCATTAGCTCTCATTCATTAGTTCTGTGTATACTTCTTTTCATTTTACTTATTCAAGCCAAGGCATGTAAAGAAAGTCTTGGAATACAGCTAAAGAGAGGTAAAGAGAGATTGTCAAATAACAGGTGAATAAAAGTTAGATTTTCTCTATTTCTTTTCGGTAGATTTTTTTTTTGCTGAGCCGACCCTCGTCCAATCCTTGGCTTGTGATTTTTTCATTTATTTGTCTTACTCTTTACGCACCCAGACCATGTTTAATCTCACAAGTCGTCTGGTTCAAGCCAGAGAGGCTAGCAACCCAGCCTCTCATCTTGAAGATGAAGCGGTGAAAGCTGGACGTGAAGCAGAGGAGAGTCTGATTAAAGACTTGGTCCAGAAAGCTGGTATTCCCTCATCAAACATCTATCAAGGTCTTAGAGTTCCTGATACATTCCAGACACGAAGGCATGAAATAGATGCTGTCATCTTGACAGGTAACTTTATGTACATGTACATTGTGCCTGAAATTTTTTTTTGAAGTCTGCGTGCCTCTTGTAAAATTTTTGATTTCTGTTATAAGATTCAGAATTAGCATGTAATGTTTCTGAAGTGTGCTTCAGTTTATTGTTTTGTTTGATTACTTTGGCTACGGTTTACCTTCTCAGTTCTGCTGTTGATTTTGAACTTGTATTTTTTTATTTTTTATTTTTTATTTATTACATATGTACACCTTTCTTTGTGATGTTTGCCTAGGAGTATTGAAGCATTCCAAATGATCTTATGTGAAAAATGTCCATGTTAGATCTGAAACAAAAGAACCCTTGTCCATGGCTTTATTCGTCTTTTCTTTCACAGATTATGGAATCTATTGCATAGAGGTGAAGAATTGGTCTGGAAAGATCTCACTGAGCAAAGACGGCAAATCATGGGTTCAACACAGACAAGTCAAAGACTCTCACACACAATCAAGTGTCACATATGATGCATCTCACAGTAATGTCCTGAATGAACTTAGATCTAAGACTCAGTTACTCAGGAATCATCTACTGAGAAATGAAGCTTGCCTTGCAGAGAACTTCTTCTTTTCACGAGTCATCCTGATGAATCCTAAATCTGAGCTGGATAATTCTTTGTGGACACAGAATGATATTGTGACGCCCAATAGGTACCCATTGTTCTTGGACTCATTGAAAAGGAGCTACACAGGCAAGATGGCCAGCTGTATTGTCCCTTCATTTATTACAGGTAATTCACTTCATTTTACCTACATCAAGATTTGATAAGCTTGTTTTGAAGGGGTGGTATATTAGCCAGGAAGGCCAGAGTAGTATTTTTATGAATAATATCTTCAAACAAGATCTTCCCTAGACAGATTAAAGAAGACAATATTCTGTTTTCTCATTACTGTGTTTTCTTTGTTATTTTTTTATACCCAGTCAGACAATTTGACTTTAATCATTCTCCCAACATGTAGCTTTAAAAAAGGAAAACTCATACAGTCTCATACCCAAATTTGAGTTTTTCATTGATTCATACAATGATATCTTGTATTAGCATTAGTTAGTTTGACCCAGTTACTTACAGATAATGCACTCTAGTAAAAAGAAATGAAAACACTTGGACTTGGTTCTGCAAACATTTGTGTAGAGATTTGGCCAGTATTGTAATCAGAAGGTCACTTCAAGTCATCTGTATTTATTGTCTAATCTTTTGGACAGGTCAATTATCATACAGTGCAATGGAATTGGCCAAACATGCGTTGAACCAAATAGGAACGTGGGATGTCGTACATTTGAATGGAGGCAAACAAATCATTGGTAAGAAGCTCATAAATTAACCAATTTATCATTGAAACTTTGTAGTGTTCAGTTTTGTTACATATAACTTCTTATTGTTTTTGTTATGGTTATTGGTACATGAAACAATTGCTTCTTAGGATACAAAAGGTACATTTTTATCAATTTGAAGTAAACTAAAGTTCCTATGAATGAATGAATAAATCTTGTTGTTTTCTATTTTGCAATTTTGCTTTGTTATATTTATCTAAGCAGTAAGCACTGTAGCACGCTTTGGTCTCATATTGTTATTTTCAAGCATTTTGATTTATATTACTTCATTCTATAATGTTCTGTCTATAATGCATTTGTATTCCTGTTGATTATCAAATTTCTTATTTAAGTCTTATTTTTAATGTTAATAGCTCTTTGTTTAAATCATTTACAGTAGAGGAATAATTTCAAAGAAAATAATGCACTTTGTCCATGATATTCCTTTTGTAATAGTGACACTATAGTAATAGTTTCATGTACTATTTTAATGTTTTATAATCTACTAGGTGACTACAAAGGAAACAAGGACTTGATACTGAACAGGAAGACAGCATGTCGAATGGAATTCAAACATCAACGTAGCTCAGTCCTTGGTTCTCTTTGGGCTGTCATGGGATTCACACCACAGGTAAATGTTCCTCTACTCTTGCAGGGCCCTCTGGGAGAATAGTACATAGTACTGAAGAGGCTACCTTGGGTATACAAAACATTTTTTTTAATTATCATTTTTATCATTATTATTATTATTATTATTATTATTATTATTATTATTATTATTATCATTATTATTATTATTATTATTATTATTATTATTATCATTATTATTATTATTATTCTTATCATTATTATTATTATTATTATTATTATTATTATTATTATTATCATCATCATCATCATCATCATCATCATCATCATCATCATCATCATTATTATTATTATTATTATTATTATTATTATTACCCAAACTTGCTGTCTCTTTCAATGTATTTTTTGTGAGATACACTGTACATACATGTATCTTCATCAGGTTTTATAAAACAGCAGAATACTATACTTTTTTTACCTATAGAAATATGAAGAGATTTAATTCATAATCTAAATAAAGTTATCTGAGATTGTTCTGCTGAGACTGTCTCATGCAGATTCATTGAACAAAGAATATGAGTAGATAAGGTTTTTCTTAATGACTGAATATAATTCTAGCATATTTGACTTAATGTTGTCTCAGTTGTTAGTTGTGGGCAGAATGGGTATTACTCCTTCAGTGACACAAGATTTTGGTGAAGTGCATCCCAAAATCAGTTATCTTAGACTACATTCTTCAAACATCTGAAAAAATTTGTTTCAGGTTTATCTTAAAATTTATTCTGATAAACAAATAAAATGCTTTGTAATGATTTAAAATTGAAATTGAAATTGAAATGGTATTCATTAAATACCACATGGCAGCCTGAGGTCTGAAGTGTGTGGAATGTATATAAAAAACCAAGTATAATACAAAACATAAATCATAATGAGAGCATTATACATGTAATTGTATAATACTACGAAAATAAGAGAAGATGGAACTTTAAAGAAAGAGAGGGGGGAAAGCATAAAGGAAAAAGGCATTTAACGTCATGAATAGGAAATCAGTAAAGTGAATCAACATATCAACAAATAATACATTCAATACAGAAAATTTTGTTTTCAAATTAGTTTTCAGTTCATCATTGCGTGTACATGTATTTATCTGTTTTACTGGATAGGTGATAGTGACAATCTATAAGCGTGGAGGAGAAGGTTGGTTATGGAATGCCACCTGTGCACAGGTCAGTGTGTCTTATGATGCAGAGATATCATTCCGTGCTGCTGGGGAAGAGGTAGATGCCAAGATTCAAGCTAATGACATTGAAAGTATCATCCTTAGTACGTAACCAGATCTTCATGAAAACTAGACACCAATTCATGAAACAAACAGGCATTATTAAAGAATGAAAGACAAGTTCATGCTTTGTTTGAAGGCTTTTCCTGAAGGCTTTCCCTTCGTTGACACCCTATTATTTTATGGGGTGTGCTATCTAGGGCCTTTTTTCATTTGCGAACAAAGGAGTATACAATGCAGTACAATTTGTTGATTTCTTTTAGATAAGGCAGAAATTTATTGGGAATATCCCTTCATATATCTTTAATATTGAATAAGTTCATGTTCCTTTACATATTTAATGAATGATAATATTGCATTTTCATATCATTCATATTGCACACTCACACTTTTGTTTATGGTGTTTCAGAATTGAAGTGGTTGTAGAAAAAATGGGATTTTCAGGAATATCGTTTAATGTCAAAGGTCCATTAAAGGTAATGGTATTATAATATTATTTTATCACATTTTTCATATATATGTGTCACTAAATGCTGCCAAAATTAAAGTGAGGTTTTCAGGTTTTAAAACTGTCACTCCTGCATCCTATTTCTATCCATAGTAATAGCATGATAATAATCTCTATAGAATTCTTACCTCCCCTTTTTATACAACGTGCCATGTCTTTTAATCTTGAAGCATACCAAGTGGTGCCATAACTTGTATTCAAGATTGAAATATTGGTGAGATCAACTGAAATAGATACCGCACAAAGTATGTGTATTTCTAGTCAAAAAATCTTTTCTTCGTAGTATACTTTAATACTATACCCTTTTATTTATACCACGGGGTATCTGAGCTGTTTGTATTAAAAGGTTGTATATACATGTATTTCCATCACATTCATTAGAATGAAATTATAGCCATTCCAAATAGACCCTCATGCAGGGTATTCATACTTTCATACCTGTAGTATATATTTGATGTCCATTAGTGTAATTTTTTACGTATGTATTTTTGTATAAATCTTTGTAAATATTAGGATCCCAGTTAAAAGTTAAGTGTATCATATAGTGCTCTGTTTTTTGTCTCATAATGCATGCTCACTCTTGCTGAAAGACTGCCATTTTAGGAGGAATAGATGAATCTCTGGTGACAAAACGATTTGAGCTTTAATCTTCAATTTGATATGAACCTTTTAATTTCATATTACAAGTATACATAAAATAGGTAAATGAAAACAGTATTTTTGATATCAGTAACTAGAGAAGTTCATGAAATATCAAGTATTTAGAATATAAAGTGCAAAATAATTTTGTAAGGCATTTTGGCGGATTTAGAGTATCTGACTGGTATACAGAAATGTTCTATTTTCTGCATAATCAGTATGAAATTTATCTTGTAAAAATTTAATTGCAATTTTGAAAATTGATGGTCATATGTTTCAATTTTTGAAAAGTTGATGCTATGTATGCATTGATTTGGACAGCAATTTTATTGCTTTTGTCAGCCTCTTGCCAAGTCATGCAAATATCCAGTGAACTGTATAATACTGCTGTAATAATGAGAATAATATTAATCATAAATTTATATAATTATTTAAAACTCTGATTTATTGTTTAAAATGTTTCATATTTTAAGAATGCAACCCATCATAAATGTGTAATCTTGCATATGTATATCCCATAGTGGAGACATTTTGCACTGCACACCTTTGAAAGGGCGTCACATGTAATATCTGCATATCATACGACTAATATTTGAATATTTGAATATCATATTTGTGCAGTTCTTTCTCACGATCAGAAAATTTTATTCATAAGTTTTGCTATTATAGCAATTGTCTGAAATGTAGAGACTATAAGTTTTGTGTGATGTTTTTAATAGAAAAGAACCAGTATATTAAACAACACCTACAAATTAATGAATTTAATCTTGAATGACATTGCAGAATAATGCTTATTGTAGAGGTAGAGAAAGAATGTGTTAAAATCCTGATTGGTTGGAAAAAATCAGCACTAGGGTAAAGTCATGATGTCATGATGTATATTACTATAATGTAGAAATTATGTTCACATTATACAGGAATCATTATTATTTCCATGTGATATAGCTTTGTTCTGCTCCATTTCACAATGAGAGTTTAAGGTCAGGAAATGTTGATGGCTGTTTGTTCATAGTTTCCTCAAACTCTTCATCACACATGTCCATTGCATACCACGTAGTCAAGTATGCCATTCAAAACTCGGTCACGCTTGTTTCTCTTCAACAAAAATGGTTTTATTCAGGTTCAAACAGGTTCATACATTTGCACATTACAATTTTTATGATATTTCAGAAAATACTCAATTAAACAACTTTAGTCTTTTTTTATTACAGTAATGAGTCATTCCTCCCTTTTTCATTATGCACAGAAATCGTCTAAATTTATTTTATAGAATAACTCTCAATAAAAAGGGGGGATACACTAATGGCGAAATCATTAGTAAGATTGCCCAAATCTCTCCTTATTGCTTGGCTGGTTATAATGCTGCAATGATGAATGTTATATTAATGTCTGTTGCTTGTTTCTTGTCAAAATGGCTTGTTGCTGTGGCAACGTTATCTGCCAAAACTATACTACACGTCTACCTCCATTGATGCAGACGATCGTGCATTACGACGGAGAACGCTCAATCTAAAGCTCAGAATGATTGAAAACTATCAAGCACAGGAGTTTGATATGACAGAATGGCATCACTTATAGTTTAGCTTATTAGTGGTACTTATCTACATTTCTGAAATCACTATAACACCATGCAAATTAAAATCTAGACAACATGGAAATATGTTTTGAACACTTTATTTCAGTGCACTTGTTAGTTACAATTCGGTTAGTATAGGGTGGACTAATAGTATACAGTGTCAGATATGCAGTTTATTCAATGCAACATGATTTATTAAACAGTCTAATTTCACAAATATAAAGAAATTATGTTTTGATAACTTTTAATATATGATCTTATGTGAATGGCTTTCCTATTGCCAGATTTGATCAGTGTTTGACAAAAGTAATATATGAATACATTGTCAAATGAAGGTAATATATTTGTATTTACGAGAAAATTACCTTTCACAAAACCAATATATTGGTGGTTATTTTGGCCTGTTTGATGGTAATTATCAATGACATCAGTTAAAAATTTTTCTTTGAATTGTTGTATTATTGATTTTTCATTATCTATTGTATAAATATTCGGCTTTTTGCATCAGGTTTTCATCCTGTATAATGTTGTTTCATGAAATATGGAAAGCTAGCTTTAAACAGTAGCATATGTTCATATTTTTAAAGGAGACAGTTACCCATTAATATTCTGCTTGATAAAGATTGCTGTGATTTTGTTAACATATTTGTTGTTCTTTCCTTTTTCTCTTTCACATTTCAAAATACTTCTTGTGGATTTTACAAACGTAGTTCTTTCCTTTTCTTTCAAGAGAAATGAAGAAAATCGTACTTTCCTATGAGTAGCTCTTATGACATGTTCCACTGTTTGTTTGAACCTTGTAAATATACCACATTCCTTTTTTTTTTCAAGATGTACTATGTAGTCTGGTTCGGTGATTTTCCTTTGTTCTTAATTGCTCACAAAATCACGAAGATCTGCTGTATCTTCAAATCTTCTATCAAATGTAATTGCCATTTCTTTCTTACTTTGCCTGTATTATTTTGTGCGTGATATACTTTTAACCTTAACAAATTGCTGTGTTTCCAATCACATTGCAAGGTGTTTGTAAGTAATACTGTTTTATAATCCTGGGTGCCATTGCATAAGACTTGTTATTATAGTAACTTTGCCATCAATGGTAACTTTCATGGAATACTGGATTTGATTGGCTGTTGAGCAACGTTACCATGGTATGGTAGTTACCATTGATGGCAAAGTTACTATAATAGCAAGTCTTTATGCAACAGCACCCTGATGTGTAGCTGTGCAAGACTCTTTTTGAAGTGTATTCGTTTAAAGTATGCAATATTTCATCACGCTGTTATTGTTTTTGTGTTTTTTTTAATTCTTGTAAATACATGTATCTACCTGTGTGCTCTGTCTAACACATTTAGCTGTGGAGCAATTCTTCGTGGTATATATTTTCCTACTGGGATTTAGAGTATGTTTTGTAAATAAAAGTGGCATTATTTCAACATCTTATCGTGTACATGATTCATGATCTGCTCATCTCATTACCAGTAATGTATCAGTCAAGCTGGATTAGGCAATAGCTATAGGTTTAAAACACTTACCGGTACACATTATACACAGTCATGATTAATGCTCTCGTTTCTGAGAGAACGATTTTTCACGAGAAAGTTCCTCAATATAATACACATTACACAGAAATATTTATCAAAAACTACTCCAGTTATGTCAATAAAGGTCACATATCTGTAAATACTGGTCATGGAAATGTGGAATTAGAAATATTTTTAAAAACCTTTGTGCGTTGAAATTGCTACTGAAATTTTTAACTGTATAATCATATTTCTCCCTGAATTTTTTTAAATGTACAATAGAACATTCAGAAGAAGGGAACCTCTAGAATTACGCAATTAATCTTGTTTCAGTTGTAAATATTACTAGTACAAACATTTAGGTCTTGTTTCGAGGTAAGATGCTATGTTGTCTATCTTGCTAATCTTATCTCTGATTGCTAGAAGCCTTGGATAGGGGGAGAAGAGTTCTTCACCGACCCAATCTTTCACTACGTCTATGCAGTTGAAGGTAGCCACATCGGCTAACGTTGCCTGAAATAAGAGAGAAAAAAGGTTATTTTTTTAAGGTGAACATTATGAAGTAAAGATTGTCTTAAGAATGTAAATGACGCAAGATGAGGAGTAAGACGGGAATAGAAGGGGAACGCATAACTTTTACTTTTTTATCCTGAGAATTATTCAGAGACTTACTGTACTATATAGCACTTTTTACTTTTTTTAGGATTTTCATATTGTACTTATTGATGAAAATTGTTAGATTTTATTTGAAAGGAGAAGTCATGTGTTGGGAGGGAGTATGTAGTGAAAGAAGAAAGTATATTGAGAGAGAGAGAGAGAGAGAGAGAGAGAGAGAGAGAGAGAGAGAGAGATAAGGGTGAATATTATTAGAGAATGCATACTTTTTGGCCAATGAAGAATTCACATTCATTCTCTCCTGACAAGCTCTCTAGGTAAGAAAGTAAACGAGGACCGGTTCCCTGTAAGAATGATTGTCTCAACTGTTCCTGTACACAATTTTAAAAAGAAAAGAAAGTAAATGAAAGCAAAAACAAAAAAACAAAAACAAAACAAAAAACAAAACAAAAAACAAAAACTCTAAGAGAAACAAAAGTACTGAAGAATCTTTAAAATAAGATCAGCATATTTGCTTATGCTTGATGCCCACCGTTAACACCGCTGTCCCAGTTTACGTCGATGCATTTGGGGGGGGGGGGGGGCTATAACCAAATGGTATTGAACCTATAATTATAGCTGAACATCACTACGTCTAATTTTTACATTCCATGCAGATTTGAATCTTAAGGTTCTACTGGCCGAGTTACAAGCTAATACTACATCCACGTCCTGCGAGCCCCTCCCAAAGCCGTACGCAGGAATTTTTTTCTTATGCCGGGCAAGAATATATTCAACATTTTAGGTAACAAGCAAGCGAGGGAACGAAGCGACCGAGCGGGAGCTTTTGCATTTTTAGAATTGAAATTGAACGATCTAGTACACATTTGGGGTGGAATTTTTGGGAAATTCTCAATGAAAAGGTAAGGGGAAAATAGAAAAAAGTGGGGGTTTGAAAATTTCTAGGGGGCAACTGCCCCCTGCCGCTCTGCCCCCCATGTGAGTACGGCCATGGCCTCTCCGCCCCCTATATCAATTGTAATCCAAATATCATTGCGTCACTTTAATTTTTGACCAAACAGGTACTGCTCTAGACATGCAGTGATTAAATCAAATCCCAACTAATCATTTTGAATGCATAGCCTGATGGACCGTCATCGTACCTTCTTGGTTTGTTCTTATTCAAACATGATCTTAGCTGCTGCATCAAGGAATTCATCCCAACATTCAGTCACAACGTCGATTATTACTGACTCTTTGTTTGATTCTCCATACAGACCTTCCAGAAAATGTAGAAAGGAAAAATAAAAGCGGAACCAAGTGAGTGACTTTACTTCTAGAAATTTGAATAACATGTGGATAGCATTCCTCCAAAACGGGACTGCACGTAGACGGGATGGATAACCTCACAAACCCCACTGTTAATTGTATTTCCCAGAGCTCTCAAACGTTCAGGGGGGGGGGGGGGTATTTTAAGTGCCGCCCCAATCATGACCAGTGCCCATTGATGGCTAAATCCGCCCTAAGCCATGGTATACCACGATGCTAGAATACTGCGAACAAAAAATTTAAAAGGCAAAGAAAAACACTTTATTCATCGATTAATTCCTACCCGCCCCCCTCCGCATATCCGGTTTTACGCTACCCCATTGAACACCAAGGTAGGTAAAAAATGAACATGAACGTGCAATCAAGGCAGAGAATAGTTCAATAAGGCCAATGCATACCCCCCCCCCCCCCCCCCCCCCCCCCCCCCACATCCCGTCTGACACCTGCTACCCCCGGTCAATGCTAGACAATGGGGGGGGGGGGGAGTCCAAAATCAATAGGGAGACTATAATACTCACCAAATTCTTTTGCTAGATACCTCTGAATGGCTCGACTCTGAGGGAGTATAATCTTTCCTTCCTTGCTTTCAATCTCCAAGATTGGTAGATCGCCGGTAGGTGCATCTGATGATCAACAGACGGGGAAAGTTTGAAAAATTGGAAGTTTGGATGTTGGGACGCAAAAACAAAAAATAATATTGATTACAATATTTCTGCACAGCATTACTCTGGAAGATTAAAATCGTTTAAAGGACGTACTATGATTTTAACATCGTCCTTAACCGATCTCTATGTAACATGGATTATGATGACGTTCCATCTGATGAATATGATAAATATGCATTTCCATGGGGGGAAAAAAGAGAGAAAACGAAATCGACGTTGGAACATTGTGGCTCAGTGGTGAATGCTCTTGCCTGTCATACGAGAGGTCCTGGTTTCGATCCTCGCTCGGTGCTTACATTCTTGGACAAGGTGTTTTGCTCACATGTGAGCAGGAGTAATATTAATTTGGCTACCCGGCCTGGGTAAATAAAAACCCAATTATTATTATTATTATTATTATCATCATCATCATTATTATTAATTATTATTATTATTATTATTATTATTATTATTATTGTTATCATTATTATAGATCCGTGTTACTTTGGCATACGTAAAATTACATTCATTTAGCTGTTTAGAGCTATATACCATAAACGTAGAACGCTTTCTCATTATCTCCCTTATTTGGTCAGTCCGAGTGTCTTATCAGAGAGGCATTAGCCCCCCACGGAGCTCTCTTGTTTTGCTATCTGTTTATTCGGTTGTAATGGGGTAACGAGACATGGATTAAAGTGTTGGAATAATGTCATGTTATACCCAAAGGTAAACATTTTAAAGCCTACCATGGCAAACGATGATTGAAATACAAGACATCCCAAAGACAAAACATAGAGATAAACTCTTTAAAGCAGATAATATTGTGTATCCTGACTAGAAGGACAGTCATGTTTAGAGTTCTCTACGGATGCAATGTACATGTATTTCAGCTTTGTAGACTTTTATCTCTTGATAAATCCTGACTGCATGCACCTTTGTTTAAAGTTGTTGAAAGGCTGCAGAAACCATTTATGCTCAAATCACTTCAAAGTATGGATGGAACATAGCATGCCGATTTGAAAAAATACTAACTTCCCATCAACTCACTTGAATGTTTCTTCAACTTCGTCGACCAGTCCATATAGTCCACTCGATGGTCATCGAACTCGACTTCGGCGAGCACGAAGAGAAGACGACATATCTCGGTTCGAAATCGATCTGGGAAGTAGATCAACTTGTACGACGGCATGATTCTCGGTATGAATATCAATATACAGAATTTAGTTTTGCTGTAATCTTTACAATATAAACTACAAACGTGCACGCCAAAAGTAAGATACATGAGGTAGACCAAATATTCTTGAAAGATAGTCAAAAACATGTACTTTGATCACCAGAGCGAATACAGTATATTTCTTTAACCAACTATTATTGAGGTCATAGGTTTAGATCAAAGATACACCGAGGAAAAATAGCTCATAATATTCTTGAGTAGAAAATGTCCAAAGACCAAAACCGACCCAAACTATGTAAATTACGTTCACTTTTAGTTGGTTTTGACTGCAAGGCAACCTATATCTATAGACTGCACGCGAGGTTATGGAGACGGATAAAACTGGAGGGGGTGGGGTGGAAAGAGAACATTCAGTAAATAACGAGTGAGAGCGGGATAGACAAATAAACAGACAAATTGATGAATAGATTAAACGATAGAATAAAAATGTTCCATTGGTTTTTTTTTTTCTACTTGTTTTTTTTTTTTTTTTTTTTTTTTGTTTGTTTGTTGTTTTACTGACAGTTCGCTTATCGAAATAATCACCTTTAATTGAAGCATAGTTGCTGTAATACATGACAAAAGGCATTGGATATCATCTCATCTTACATGCCAAATACTTAGATATAACAGAAGGGATAAGCTTAGTACTCCTCCCTTCTCACTCTCCTCTCTCTCTCTCTCTCTCTCTCTCTCTCTCTCTCTCTCTCTCTCTCATAGACTAACGTCTTTTTGTTATTGAGGTTATGATGGGGCTTCTTCCCTCTATTGACAGGTCTACTTATTCCTTTTCAACCGTTCCCTTGTTTGGTCTCTTGCCCAGATTTAAGATCCAAAGAAAAGACAAACAATCCCTTCTCAAAGCTTTCACTCATCTCTGCTCCAAACCTTAAAGTGTTTTATTGGAATCCTTTTTAAGAAACAGATCGACAAATATACTTTCTAGATTTGTGCTGTTTGTTTAGAGAAAGGAACCCAAGTGGAAAGTACTGGTGGCTCTTTGTATGTCTTGTTACTAGGAGTGGTGGATTGAAGAGGTGTACCATATATTATCAAGCCTATCTCTATACGCGATACACCTGTTATTTTATCACAACTTGTTTCTCATTGCCGTTAATGATGCAACTTCTTTGAATTTTATAGTTGACATGAACCGCTACTTGTAATTATCCTCAATGACCTGATGATTGTGTTGGATTGTGGAATTAAAAGGAATAACCACATGAATTCAAGTATTGAGTGAGTAAAAATTTTTAATGCTATTTTCTCACATTAATGTTTGTGAAGTATTTTTTTGTTTGTTTGTGTTTTTTCTTTGTTTTAAAAGGTTTACTTCTCTGAGAAACTTCAGGAGGTCAACACATGCTGAACCATTATCATATATCATAATTCTTATTGTAATAGCATTAATCATTCACATATTTGAAAGTTAGGTTTCCTGCGAGTTATTACATGCTTAGAGACAATTTGCAACTCTCCAGAAACGAAAATAATTAATTTATCTTTATTGATTTAAGTACAGCAATATGATGGCTTGTTTATATCCATTGTGTAAAAAAACTTTAATCAGGTTGAGATTACAAAAAACATCCTTGATTCTTAATATTTGACTGTAAATTCATATATTCAAGCACATTTTGCGTGAATGAATATTGGATGCTTTAGTCAGTGATTTATTCCTTCTAATTGTTATATGCAGAAAAGCTTCGGTACTTTCGGCGTCTCAAGAGGGATTTTATTTCTCTGTATCGTCATATCAGTGATATGGAATCATTGCAAGAGCTAAAGTTCTGAAAGGCAGAATATCAAGGTAATTTAATTGAGGTAATGGTGAAAATGGGATAGACAGAATCAAGATGATGCGTCATTCTGCTAGACCAACAGAGACAAACATTGTCATCGAGGAATCTGATAATGAAATCAACGATGATTTCAATCCGTCCCCCGTCGTCCGACGTCATCGCCCTGTTACAGCGTTGGTTCAACGTCGATCATCAAAACTTGAAAAGCTTGTCCAGTCAGTGGTCAGTGAAGAAGACTTTGGCATTGTCAATGACCACGATGGTGATCGAGTTCCAATGCAGGCTGTTGGTAAGAGAGCTGCATCAGCTCCTCATCGAGTATCTATTACATCATTCTACGCAGACGTAGCTCCTCCTCTGAACCAACCCTACACACACGAACCCCAGGATCAACCACAAAGTAATCGAAGAACATCAGTAAAGGAGGAAGAACGGAGACCATCGATTAGGCCTCGTACATCCATTCCTCGTTCGACGGTGACTTTAGAACGGCCGCCTTTAATACCAAGACGGCAACGGGCTAAAACTGCGATTCAGCTCCGTCGAGAGAGCGCACCTCCAAGAAGAAAACCTAACGATGATGCTAAAGGCGCCAGTGATGACGAGGATAAATCGAATTCCGATTCCGATACGGATTCTGATTCGTCGCTGTCGACAATGGAATCACTAAGAGAGCTGAAAAATAGGATTGATGAGATAGTCGGGACGCCATCCGTCAATGCGAGTCGTGCCGTACGCCGTGGCTCAGTGACGAATGCCTTTAATATGACAAGGAAGAAGAAACCAGAGGAAAAGTCAGAAATGGTTGCCGATTATGTCAACCGACGTCGTCCAGCTATGATATCCATTGAAAGTCGAAGTAGATCTCTGATTAATCTTAAAGAAAGACGGAACTCTCAACAAAAGAAATTAGAGCACGTCACAGACGTGAATGTGACGAATCGTGTACGAGGTAGATCAGCTAGTTTGGCAGTGACGTCAGTTTTACCACCGCGAAGCCGGAGCGCCCGCGTCACGACGGCGTCGCGTCAACGCACCAAGAGCGTCACAACTATTGATGGTAGAAAATCACCAGCGTTACAAATGTTTGAAAACAGACGATCTAGCATTGCTACGACATTCAAAGATGCGAACGGCTCGATGTCATACCAAGCGAGGAAGAACCTAAGAAGAGGCTCGCTCTTCGTTGAGTCGAAGGTGGTCGTTGAGGAAGACGAGAATCGAAGAGGATCTCTTCTAGCGCCGGAAAATATCCTTCCTGGTCATCGAGGTTCGTTTGAAGGAATGAAGAGGAGTATGATGACGAGTAGACGACGATCACCATTACCTGAAGATTTGAATATCACAGTACCTGATCAGATATCAGTGGTAAGTGGTAAACTTCGCCTGCCGCTAATCATCTGTAAATTATTATACCAATCTAGTATTTTCAAGATGTTTTATTTTTTAATCATCCCTTCAGATTTATTAGTCAATGCACTATTCAGATTATATGTGAAAGTCCTCTTTTTAATTAACAATGCAGGATGAATCATATTATGCGCATCTTATTTGTTTCTATACGACTGCTCAATCATTCTCTCATTACATAGCTATTTGTGACTCTCATTTTACTCAACATTTCAAACTGGGGGTAGACGCTCAGTAAAAATCCCATCACATCTACGAATATGTAAAGATTGCAATATGGGAAACGTGGGAGATGAATTTCACATGAAAATGGACTGCACAAAATATAACATAGAAAGGAAGGCCCTCTTTGATGAAATAAATTAAATATCTGCAGAGTTTAAAGATTTAGACAAGGTAGAGCAATTATGAAATTAGAAGAAATTAGAAGAAGAAAATATAATTGGCCAATTCTCTAAGTTTCTTACATTGGTTATAAACATAAGAGGTGAATTCTGAAGGCATCATAAATTTTGGTTTGTTTCTGTTTCAAATTAATATGTAAACCATTTCCTTGTTTGTTATCCATATGTAACTTTGGTTAATTCCATGATTGCTCCTTTTTGTTTTCCTTTCCTACATATTGTTATTATGCCTATGTATTGTAAAACAGAATATTCATGTATACATGTGAATGACGTTTTTCGAATAAATACAAATACACACTGTGAATGATTACTGGTATGTCACAATGTTAATACATAAAATGCAATAATTCTTTCCTCTCGTTTGACAGAAATTGGCAAGAGAGCGTTTCAGACGAATTGCTCGACTTGTACTCAATTGCGTCAAAATATGTCGAAGAAGTTACCTCAAGTAAGTTAATGTTATAGCCAAAATGGATAACGTATGAAATATTGGCATATCTATGTTCTCATTCCTGTGTTTTCTGCAGAGTCTGATAAGACAGTTTTAAAGGAAGAATGGCATCATTCCAAGGGGACGAATTTTATACAAAAAGTCATGGGACATGGTCTTATTAGGGAAATAGCTCACACACGGCTTAAACTTTTAATGTCGGGAATAACTTCCTTTTAAATAATCATGAGTTTACAAGTTTTTTTTATTTGACCAATACTGTCAAATACCTTTTAAAGACTTTTATGTTAGAACTTTGCCACTCTAGTGAAACTTTTCTGTTTAGAGGTTCAATAAATTCTGCCAAGCCGGAAGTCGAGTCTAGCAGACGACATTTTGGTAAACTTAACAAACTCCAGCCAATCTGAAACCTGAATGCAGCAGTAATTACTTTTTGCTTTTTCAATATCAAATATTGACAACATTTGATCACAAGATAAACCTCCAATTTCTCTAGCTGAAGTAAATAATTATTGAAATATTCTCAGTTGTTGACACTCTATATATTGTAAATTACTCTGGTACATATCCTGCAGCTAGTTTTTTTGTAAAAGATTGACTCGTCATAATCTCCTGTATATGTTGTGTTGTAGCATCGAGGAAGAACGGTCTGAGTTCCAGTCTTTCATCCAAGTAGGAACAAGACCCAACGATGGAGGTGATAGACTCTTCTTTGATCCAGATTATTTCAAGGCTGATAAATCGGTAAGTTCAACCTCTTTTAGATGTCAAAAAATACGCAATACATGACAGCATTCAGTTGTTTATTAATCTTTCTCAAACAATTTGATATTTATGTGGAAGTTCATAGAAACTTTTCATCGTTTGGTGAAGATGCCTCATGTTTTGGAATCCAGGTAATTCAGGTAATCCGAGGAATGAAGGATTGTAGGCAGGAATGTCCATAAAATATTAAGAACTATCAAAATTCAATTAATAATAAAAACATGCCGTTCTTGTATAGTGCATATAACATGATGATATAACGTCTCTATGAGCTTCCAAGGACTTTGGATATTATCACCCAGGCTTTTGCTCGAGCAACCGTAGCGCTTCGTGCATTCAAGGAATAAATCCTACCAGGTACTACACCTGGGTCGAGTGCGGCAAATGTAGACTAATGTCTTGCCAAAGGACGTTAGTGCCGTGGCAGGGATTCGAACCCAAACAAATTCGAATGAAAACAAATTACAATATTTGTTTTCATTTTATTTACTTTGTTTCCTAGCAACGCTTATCAGAAGAAACCAAACGAATACTGACGGCCCATCCACACCACAGAACGGAAAGAGACCTGAAATATGTAAGTCATCTGAATTTTCTCATTATGTCTACCGTCACCATCACTGCTCCTCTCACTTCAAATGAAAACTCTATCATTCAAGATACTTCATTACGGAGAAATTAGATATTACCGAGGCTTATTTTTTTCATATCTTTTTTTTGTTTGTTTACGCAAAATTGTGCTACGTCTTAATTCTATCGGTTAAATAGAAATGTAACGACTGAATGCAAATTGCTCATCTCCACTGAAATCTATACATAACTTGCTATATGCATTATTGGTATAGTTTCATTTTTACAGATTGTGAAATGCATGAATGAAAAAAAAGGTGTTGTAATCTTCACGGGCTAGTCTCTCGACCTCTCTCCATACTCAGAGACACATTGCATGTCTTATTTGTTTGATATAGGTGCAGATTGCGTTACGTAACATCAAGGCATTTGCCGAGTATCCAATCAGAATGCAAGGAAGACTTTGTAAAGCAGGATGGCTTGAAACGTGAGTATATATGATTGCATGCTTATCATCATCATCATCATCATCATCACCATTATCATAATCAACATCATTATCGTTGTCGCCATCATCATCATTACCATCATCGTCATCGTCATCATCATCATGTTTGTTCTTGATTTTCATTCTTATGATGATCAGAATCACCTCCACCACCACCATCATCGTCATCTTTACATTCTCTTATCAAGGAGTGTTATACTAACTTGAATTGATACATGCCGGCTAATGGAGTAAGTGAAAAATGTGTGAGCGGGGGTATAGGATGAATTATAGTTCAATCGAGAGATAGATAGATAGATAGATAGAGAGAGAGAGAGAGAGAGAGAGAGAGAGAAAGAGAGAGAGAGAGAGAGAGAGAGGAGATGAAAAGATATAGGCATAGGAAAGAGAGTGAATATAAGATGGAAGACGACGGGTACAGTATATATAATTATGGCAAATGAGACAATGTGAGTTATAGACATCGACATGATTATATGTTATTTCTCCTTTTATCTATTCATTTTATGTTCCAAAGACATTCACTTATTTTGAATGGTTTTAATCACAGATACGGTCCTAACCGAGCTGTATTGAGACAAGGTCATCCACCGCACGCCTTCTACTTTATCCTATCAGGAACTCGTAAGTGCGTCTTTAACCTAGCGAACATATAACACTTTTAAATCAAATAAAAATATATCGTATAAGTTATTTGGGCTTTCACAGCGGATACTGTACACCAATATTGCATGGAATATTTATAGGGCCTAAATTTCAGTAGTTTTGTCTATAAGGAATAAGATTCATAAACTCCTTTAATAAGAAAGAAATCCTTATGGTTATAAGGAGGGATAAAGTATTTTATGCCTAATTCCTGTATGTTCTTAACTGCAATATTGCATCTTATATTGTTTTCTTTCCAGTAATTGTGACGATTTTCATGATGCATGGACCTAAAGGAAAGCCAGCCACTCAAACTGTTGCTTTCCTGAGGAGAGGACAGAGCTTTGGGGTAAGCATTTTATTTTAATCTTCGGTCTGTATCCTTCAATATAATCATATAATCATATATGTATTTTATATCGAACAGATACAACAGCTTTCCCGACTCTCGTGGAAAGCATTTCCTTTCGCATAACATTTATGAAGAAAAAGTTCTCGAATGGTATACAGTACAAACTGTTTAGGTTTTCTTTTAATTTCATAGTGTAACAGAAATTAGCATTTTTCCATCTTCTCTGATAACAAGAATGTTTGTCTTTCCAGGAGCTAGCCATCTTGAATGAGACAGTTCGTGCTTCTACTGTCATCACCAAGTCACGATGTGAGCTTCTTGTCATATCGGTAGAGGTAAGCCTATATATACGGTTACTGCTTTAGATTTTATGTTCTAAAATCAAACTGGTGATCTGACTTGTAAGACCATCCTGGTAGTGCATTATGAATACATTTTGTTTTTTAAAAGATGCGTTTACTGAAATTGATGTGTATACAAACCATGCTTATAATTTATGTGTAATTGATGATTAGATGGGATCCATTGAATTGATACGACTGATTTCGGTAGACGTATTTTCTTGCACTATTCTAAACGAGATCTATTTGACCATTTCCACAAAGTGTGGCCTGTGTGATTGCTTTCGGCCTTTTTGGCAGGAACTAGTGATAGTTAACAAAATAATGTGGGCATATTTGAAAAAGGTATTATTTACTCGACTTTTCGTTTGATTCCTCAGGATTTTCAAGATATTTTCATGGTGTCAGGAGGAATTAAGAGTGTCAATGATCCGGATCAACATGCCTTCTTGACTTCCCTACGGTTCTTGACACATTGGCCTATTCATATCATACCTACACATCCAAAGGATTGCCTCTTCCATTTCTTTGCGTAAGTCTCATTATCATCATGAAATTGATAATCTGATGATAGCGATGAGGATAATGATGATAATGATGATAATGATTATACAGTTCAGTACGAATCTTAAAAGAGTCATTGCACTAAAAGTATAAATTCATTTGTACTTTAATCCCATGGTTCTTTGACAAAACTGGACGACTAACCAGAAACATGTTGCTTTCGTGACACTAACACTAGCATAGTAGGCCTATCAGCATCACAGACATGATAAAAGTCACCACTACCACCGTTACTATGGTTACAAACATCTCCCTCGTCATCACCATCAGTCCACCTCTGCATCGTACAGAATACATATGTTTATACAAGTTCATATCATTATGTTATCGAATGATTATAGTCTGCTTTATATTCTGATTGATTTTAGGACTGGTGATGTCTTAGTTCAAGATAGCAACCAGTCAGACTGGATTTATATCATCAAATCCGTAAGTGAAATTTTCATATAGGTGTCAAACAATGATTCTTGAAATTCAGTAATAACGTGCCTTCTTATGGGAAACGCAATATATTTTCCGTTTCATTTTGTAAGTGTGAATTTAAGTCGCAGCGAGAATATTAGCGATTTGTCAAAAATAGAATTAAAAAAAAAAATGACTATTGTAACAAATATCATTTCATTTCATTTATTTCACTTTCTTAAAAACATCAAAATATATACAATACATATTTCATAAATACTGCAGATAAGAAGTGGGGGGGGGGGGGGGAGGATCATAAAAAGCCATGTAGGCTTGTCAGAGATGATACCCTGAATATATACATTATAATACAATTTGAAACATTCTAAACAAAAGGACAAAGAACAAATAACTTAAACTACGGATAGAACAGTTGAAAGAAAAAAAGAGTAGAGGAGAGAAAGTGAGATTTCAAGAGTAAGTAGTATAGCTTTTACATATTAATATATCATATCATTGAATTTAAATGACCCTTATACAAACGTTTGAAGTGTTGTAGTGATTTACATTTTGTAATGGAATGAAAATTAATCATGTACACAATAAGACAGAGAAAAAACCCCCCCAAATTGTGAGTTTCGATGTTTACACTATGAACCAGTAATGAAATGCCCATGATACATACAGTCTTCCTTTTAAAGTTAAATCAAAGAAAAAATAAAAGTTTATCGTATGTAACATCATGTTTTATTCGACAGGGGAGCTGTTCTGTTCTGAAGAAACTGAAGAGTGTACCAGAAAATGTGCATTCATCCTACAAGAGAAAAGACGTGTGTATGACGTGGAATAAAGATACTATTCTAGGTAAATGAAACATTTCATCATCGTTATCATGGTTACACAACATTAATACAGTACTAACTCTGTCTATAATGTATCCATAAAGCGATGGTAACATCAAAATACAAGTTCATGTATGGTGCTTTGATATATTATGTCAATGAAGAAAAAGAATAGCGTAAATTTTATTTACTATCGTACCGTAGAAAATTCATAAATGCAAAATTAATTTTGTGCATGATTTGAGAACAATATTGTCTTGTTTCCGCACTCCAAGTAGCGAATCCTTTATTCCATTTTGTAATAGGAATAATGCGATCCAAAATTTGTTGTAGCCCAGAACAGAAGTATGAAAAAAATGAAATCAAGTCGATAAGTCATCAACTTTGTTTTTCATAACGATGCGTCTTATTATAGTTTCAAGCATCATAGATGAAAGAAACAAATCTCCGATCAGAAAGAAAGTAAAGATGAATAACAACAAGATGGCGACGTCTAGTTCTAAGTCCAGTAGACGGAGTAGTTCAACATCCAGTGGTCTTTCTATCAAAGGACACGGTAGTGATGCAAGTTCTATCATTCCACCAGTCGATAGGAAGGTGAGACAAGATGAAGGTTTTTGAAATTTTGTTTTGCTTTTAAACACCGGCGTAAATCCAGTTGGAGGAGTGGGGAGATGATCGACTTTTTTGCCGACTTTTTTTTTCTGTCGAACTCACACTTGAGTACAAACACACACCCTTACCCACCGCACAGACCCCCTTACACACATTTTTGGGGGTTTTTTTTTATTTTGCGAGCGAGGCAAAGCGAGCGAGCCAAAAATAACCACTTTTCTGGTTTTAATTCGCATTTTCAAATATAAATTCTAAAATATGATGGTCCTTTATGACAGATTATCTAAAATTTTACTAACTGATCAATTAAAATATCATTTCTTCCTTTAAAAAGTGTGGGGGATATTTGTACACGCCATCCCCCCTCTCGAAAAAGTGAGGGGATATATCCCCCATCCCCCCGGGATTTACGCCATTGCTTTTAAAAAACTCTCTCATTCATTTCGTTCTTATATACATCAATAGGGTAAATTTGTTTCAGCGAGTCTGTTCTTCAAAAAGCTTGTCAAGAGAAAAGAAAAGCGCAAATCTAAATTCTACTCATGTAACCTAAACATACAGCAAATGCTGAGTATCTTTTGAATACCACTGGTATGTATTGAGTTTAGACTATAACCACTGACGCTTAATCAACATTCTATTACACCTTACTAACAAAAAGCACTATGGTTAAACATACCTTAAAATCAAAACGATTTTTTTCCCCCTTTTTTTTCATCCCAGAGTCATGGGGTTTATCTGAAGACAGGATCAACAGGGGAAGACGCCACGATGGATGGCGATGATAGTGGCTCAGGTAATTGATTCTGAAGCTTAATTATACCAAGGGCGTTGTTTCACACCTCTCATAACTTTATCATAGACAAAAGGGAGCATTACAGTGCTGAGATACAATAATGACATTTGACTCAGAAGCCAGTATTGCCACTGAAGCTAGTAAACGTACAAACACTGATATATTCAAATAATCGAATTGTACCATCAATTATATCATGGTTGTACTATGGGTCCCGCGGTACTTTTTTTTTTACAAGGTATGTTTGCCTAAAAAATTATATTTGATTTTTTTACGCAAGTAGGACTACCAAATTTATATTTCCAACGAGACCTATACAGTGGCATTGATTTTGCTCTTCGATAAAGTGGCAAGTCCATACGAATCACTGTCATAGATACTTCGCAAAGACTCTAACTTGTCTAATTCTCAGATAATGTAATTCTCCTGTTTATGTTTTATGTAGATGTAGAAAAGGAGGAGCTTGGTGAGGATGGTCTTCCTCTAAACTTTGTCAACCAACGCCGTACGTTTCATACAGATCTAGATGTAGCCAAGAAAATAGTGAGTACTCGTGTCCCGCTTATGAAATTTATTTATTTATTCATTCATTTATTTATCTATTTATTTATTTATTCGTTTATTTATCTATCTATTTGTTGGTATATCAAAATTGATTAGCAGCACAGGCTCAAAGGATCAATTTACAAATAAAGTGAATATATATATGTACAAAATCAAGTTTCAAGTTTCAAGTTTATTTAAACCAATCAGTCATACAATATTTTACAATCATTTGACCAAAAAAAGAAGAAAAAAAAGAAGAAAAATAACATGAATGTTTTGGGACTCAGAAGAAGCAGAGCTTGTGAAAGGGGGCCCCTTGATAAAAGGAACAGAAAAATTAAAACAAAAGTAACAATATATAATAAATGAGAAACATATTTACAATGATAACTAAAGAGTAAATGTGGAACAGAAATAAACACATAAACACACAGACAGATACACACACACACATGGCTTCCCAAGATTCAATTTAAGATATTTTGTAACCTTTCAAATAGATATTTTCGACATATATCTTTAAATATATAGGGAGTGTTGGAATAGATCTGATGTTTTGCGGTAACTTGTTCCATTCTTTAATGCAAACAATTATAAAAGATGCAAAGCAGTTTGTGTTCTTGCAAACGGTTGATGGATAAGATTTCTCTGACGAGTATTGTACGTATGGACAGTCGAGTTAGCAATAAATGCATATTTAAAAACAAATATTGCTGAGTAGATTGTGATTTGTACATAAATATCAAACAATTTATGGTGACTAATTCATCAATAGGCAAAATCTGAAGTTGCAAAAATAAAGGATTACTTGGACTTCTGTAATTTGAATTTGTAATGAACCTGATAACTTTCTTCTGAAGGACTTGTAACAATATGGCTCCTATATGTGTATCCCCATGCAACATTACAATACATTAAGTGAGGCAAATTAATAGCATTATAAAGAGTTACTAAGGTTTGCTGGAGTAAAATGGGGTATGTTCTGCGATTTCTATTCATTTTATATTTAAATTTATTATTTTCTTTTTATTATTATCATGTTTATCAAATAACATGATAGGACATCAGTTGAAGTCAATAATGAATAACAATACATGCAAATGTGACTGGTGCGTGCTTGCTTGCATGCTTTCTTGAAAAACATTCCCCCAAAATTATATATTTTTAATCATCAATATCGAGAGAAGACAAAAGATTGCAAAACCTTTGTAAGTTTTTTTTTATATTTTATATATTTTTTAAATTTACAGAATGATAGTCCGACAGATGCTGATAAAGATCCCATGTTCGTCACAATCCAGCTACTTCTCAAAGGAGGGGTCTTTGTAAGTTATAACCATTTAACATCTCTACGCAATAATGACGGAAGAAAACCGACTGAAATTTTGGTTGTCTAAATCTTTTCTGTAAATTATCATACATGCGTATATGGCACACTCCATTGTTGATATATTTTTCTCTCTTTTAGTCAAAAAAAAATTAGTAAACATCATGACCATAAGAAGAGAGAAACGAATTAGCTAACATTCTACGTCAATATACGTTTCCCTTGGCTGAATTATCTGCTTAAAATAGTCACATCGTCATGATCGTACTTCATTTCCCGATCTTTATGCATCATTCAAATACAATATGAATTCACATCAGGAAATTATTCTTATGTATTGGTTTATTATTATTATTATTATTATTATTATTATTATTGTCAAGGGCGTGAATAACATCGTATTTCCTGACCAGCCAAGCCTTAGTCTGGTTAGTAACGGAGCTGAATGTATCATGATTAGAAAGAGTTTTTATCTTGAGCATGCATCGGAAGAGACACTTAGCTTACTCAGGAAAAATGTAAGTATGATAATAACGTGGTATATTAATTCCCTCTTTTTTTTTCTCCCCTTCCTTTCTTTCCCTTTAGATCTCTTTTCCTGTGTATCCCTTCCTTTCTTCATGTGTCTCCTTTGTATGCATGCGTCTCCCCTGTTACCGTTTCCATTATTTTGATTACGAATGATTCAGAGATAATAAGTCAACACATTCAGCAGTGTATAGTCTTTCACCAAAACACATGACTGTATGATATATGGGTCTAAAGCTCATCTTCAGTTTGACC
The DNA here is from genome assembly GCA_029962745.1 of Echinometra lucunter. Lineage (NCBI taxonomy): Eukaryota > Metazoa > Echinodermata > Echinoidea > Camarodonta > Echinometridae > Echinometra > Echinometra lucunter. Next base: position 1,504,895 of record CM057155.1, read on the forward strand.
ACCCTGATAGTCTTTTTAAAAAAAATATAAAACCATATTTCAAATTTAACATGAAAATCTCCCTTTTATCTTTGCTAAATTTCCCTTTTTCTTCTTCATCTATCTTCCGTTATTCATAGACATGAATTCTTCTGCAAAGCTTATCATTGTTTTGTTTGTTTGTTTTTGCATTGTACCCGTTTGATATGAATTAATTCTCTGCCCTAACAAGCAGCATTTCCACCATGAATCCATACCAATGAATTTTTCATTATGTCCCATATTTTCCTTGTTTCTGTATGACAGGAATTCCCCTACCCTACTGAAGAACAGTTACAAGTGTCCCATATTTTCCTTGTTTCTGTATGACAGGAATTCCCTTACCCTACTGAAGAACAGTTACAAGTGTCCCATATTTTCCTTGTTTCTGTATGACAGGAATTCCCCTACCCTACTGAAGAACAGTTACAAGTGTCCCATATTTTCCTTGTTTCTGTATGACAGGAATTCCCTTACCCTACTGAAGAACAGTTACAAGTGTCACATATTTTCCTTGTTTCTGTATGACAGGAATTCCCTTACCCTACTGAAGAACAGTTACAAGTGTCCCATATTTTCCTTGTTTCTGTATGACAGGAATTCCCCTACCCTACTGAAGAACAGTTGCAAGAGAAGCTCCAGAAACATATGAACTGGAATGCATACAAGGATCACACGGTGAAATCAGTAGTGTTCCAGTCAAGAGCTCACAAGGCTCAACAACTCACATCAGTACATAGATAGGAAAGATGAATGGGTGTCCAATTGGAAGCCGAACATCACCGGAAGGATTTGAAAACTTAGGACAGAAGTTATAATCTTAAAGTGAATGACATCAAGAGAATGAGTCATGCTCATGAAATTATTCATATCTCAGATGGGACTAATAAATCAGCAAAATTCTAAATATGAAGATAAATTTTGTTCAGTTTCATCTCAACAGTGAAAACAGGTTTTATCTCTTGTAATTATGGTGAATCTTTACATCAATAATCCCTTGTCTTTAGTGAGTACTGTCTGTTGCAAAGCTATCTTGTTTTATACTACTGGAACTTGAAGCATAATGTAGAAGAAGAAGAAGAAGAAGAAGAAGAAGAAGAAGAAGAAGAAGAAGAAGAAGAAGAAGAAGAAGAAGAAGAAGAAGAAGAAGAAGAAGAAGAAGAAGAAGAAGAAGAAGAAGAAGAAGAAGAAGAAGAAGAAGAAGAAGAAGAAGAAGAAGAATGAGAATAAGAAGAAGAAGAAGAAGAAGAAGAGAAGAAGGAAGAAGGAGAAGAAGAAGAAGAAGAAAAAGAAGAAGAAATTTTACACAAATTTTTTTTTATAGGAATCAGAGGTTATACAAATTTGATATCTTCAGGAATGCAAACTCCATTTATCACTGACAATGATTCCTAAAAAAAAAATTGATATATCTTGTATTTATGTGTCTGTTATTTGCGATCAAAAAAAATAAAATGATTAAACATGAAGATTGATCTTGGTGCATATTTCTTTCTCCTAGCTCACACTTTCTCAATCAAGAATCAAACTAATACACCTGGTAAGTTTAATCCTAGTCAACCTCACCTCTATAACAGATCATTATGCATTCAAATTTGTGATGCTTCAACCCCAGACCTAGTGTCAAACAAGCATGATTCTAGTCTGAAAGTCAGAATGCAGGTTTGTATAAATTATTTCATGTTATATTAAGTGCCTTTTGAATACAGATTTAACATCATCAGCACCATCATCATCACCATCATCACCTTCATCATCATGATCATGATCATCATCATCACCATCATCATTATTATCCTCCTCCTCATCATCATCATTATCATCACCATACCATTACCATTATCACTATCATCTCTATGAACATCATCCCATGTTTAATTGTTGCTATTATGGCATATTTCCACACTTTCTAAGATCGTCATTAGTAAATGCTTCAAAATGAGTAGGTACAGAATTGAATTCATTTGCTCTATAAAAATACTACATCATTCACATCTATCTACTAAGGCTGTTTCATAATTATTGCACAAAGCAGGCATAATTAGAAGACTAAGTCAGTGAAGAATACACATTAGTGTACATTTAATGTTACTATATGGGATTGTATAATACAACATAACCAGACAGTATATAACATAAAATTTAAAAAATCATATCATATTCAGTAATACTATATTCTTCATAGGAATACTTTGCCAAAGATTTAAAAAAAAATCATAATTTTGTCACCAAACACAGTTTCAAACCAACAGTTAAGAGACATTAATATTGATCCCTTATATTTCTCTTACAAATAAACTTTTTTTTTGCAGATGGCTCCAATATACATATAGTGTTGTCCTTCAGAAGTTCAGACACTGCTTTGCAGCATGAGAATATTATGTAGGCATCAAACATATAGTTAGATTACATTTGCAAATGAAATCGTATTGTGAATGTAACTTGTTTTAAGTTAAAAATCCTATTCCAACCTCCATATTCCCTTTGAACAAATGTACACACATGTTCATTTTCTTTTAATGCAAGAAATATTTCACAATGACAATCTAAACACTAGGGATAGTACTATGGTGTAAATGATTAAGGCTCATTCAGCTTTGCCACAACTAACCGCACCAAAAGACGCAAGAAAAATATGCAGCTGTTTTTTTGCATACTTAACAAATGGCAAGTAAGGATGAATAACCAGCAAGGACCGATATGTATTCACTCGTGTCTGTGTTATTATATACAAAGATGTATCATTGCTTTTCCCCTGAAACTGACAAATGGAACCACATTGATAGCTTTTAAAAATCAACTTGAAAAGGACTTTAAATAGAATTGCATGCTTCAAATCAGCCTTGACCGGCTCTGGACACTAGTGCTGTGTTTCAGCAATGTCCGGATTCCCCTTCAGAGATTCAGAGATACCCCTGCAGTTTTTTTTATTGGTTTAATGAAGCATATTGAACAAACCTTTAGGGTATTTTCCTTAAATGGTCAGCTATATTCACTGTCATCTCCTATTTCTACATTAGATTAAGTTCCCCTCCAACCCAAACACATGAAATGCTATCATATAAATAAATAATTTTCAGCATATGTATATAAAAAATAATAAATCTAAAACCTTACAAAGAATACCTCATGATGTAAACTACATGTATGTGAAAATTTGATGTCCAGCTAAGAAATGGAACATGCACAGTACTTTGTAAATGAAAGTTTGACTTTCATCTATATTTCACATAAAATATATCATTACCAATGGCAAAAGCACAAATGGCAAGTTTTACAGGTAAACAAAAGCTTTTTTCTTCTTTATGTGGTATACTTTAAGCAAAGAGAGTTTGACTCATGAAAAAACTCAGATCCGATAGGTTTCTTACATAACAGAAAAGGATACTTAGTCATATACGTAATGTAGACTATACATTAATAGGAAGATTATTCCTCTAACTTTAATATTTAAAGCTTGGATCCACAAATCATATCAATTGATGCACTGAATGAGTTGATGAAATGTGTCTATATTATCTACAAATTTAAACTGTGAGGAATTTTCACTCAATTTTTCTTAACTGTTTACATGGGACAAATGTCGTGCAATGATTTCTAAATGTTGCATAATATCATTACCAATTACAGGATGTAAGTTCATATCAACTTGTTGACCATAGCAGGAAACTGACTATGGAAAAATGTCTTCAGAGCAAATTTTGTAAAACCCTACAGTGCCAGGGCAACATTAATAATAATACCAGATTTTGATAACAAAGTTTCCAAAGTGCTTTTACTGTGAATATGGGGGAGTCAGATGATACCAGTTTAGCAGACAATGTTATTGTAATGTCAATGTGCCACTCATCTTCGCAAGGTAAACATGCCCTCTGTCGGTGTTTCTTTACTTGCATGTGATAGTACAGTATATATGCAAAGATTATTTCATTTTTGTTATAAATAATGATAATAATAATAATTTACTGTCATTGCGATGGAATTGTGTCTACTTCTCCCAGTTCTGTAAAGGGCTGATCGTTGAGGGTATATTGCATCTTGAAGCGGAGACGAATCTTCTCCTGACATGAAAATGAAATAAAAACAAACAAAATTCATGTGATCGGAACCAAATCATATCCAAATCTAGAGCAAAAAGCTCTTAGAGAAGCCTTTATTGCAGGAGTTTCATATGGGCAACCCCACATGATATTCTCACTATTCTCAAATCTAATCAATATCAAATTTTAAGCAATCATTCTTTCACTTAAAATCTAAAAAATATGAAAATCAAGCTTGTATGCAATCATCTATTATACCTACTCAGGATTAACCCATTCGTGACAAAGGTCCACATTTTGTGGTTTGGCCTAATATCTTTTGATGCAAAGCCCTAAAAATCATACCAAATACATGAGCAGAAGGAGCAAAAAATTCTACACAAACTGTGCCCATTTTGGTTACGTCAATATTCGTTGTTTGATGCTGAAAATTTTTTAAAGGAAAATAAGCATTAAAATCCTTAAATTGGCAATGTGATAGAAAGTTTAAAATCACCGTTTTCCCCTGCAAACTGGCAACTTTCCGACTTCTCATCATAATTTCTGTCAATTTATATTCATTTCAGATACATGACATTTCATAAGAAAAATGTAGCAATAAAATAAAAATGTTGGTGTTGCCAATTTGAAGAATAAAAGCTGATCAAATTAGGCTTTAAATAATTCCTGTCACGAATTCTCAAATCTAATCAATATCAAATTTTAAGCAATCATTCTTTCACTTAAAATCTAAAAAATATGAAAATCAAGCTTGTATGCAATCATCTATTATACCTACTCAGGATTAAAGAACAACACACTTTACTTATGTATCGTATTCATGACGACATTCATTACAAACACTGATTAAAGGTTAGATGCTAACAATTCCAATATTTTCTTTCTTTATAAATATGTTGTATACTGTTGTAAAGAAATCTGTTGCTGGGTTAACATCATGAACGTCCCTGAATGGCGCGTGTGCTCCATAAATTTTCGCTATCATTAATATAATTATTGTTGTTATCATCATGATTATCAAAACAAAATTCCTCACAAACTTTGCCAAAGAAAGCACAAATCTTTAATGGTGGACTGTTACTAGCAGGTAAGAGAAGAGTTGACTATGTAGCTACATAGAGCAATGTTCGTTGGTCACATCTGAAGATATTTCATTAACCTGTTGTCTACAGAACTAGGCAATCCCTGTATTAAGTCTATGGGAATTTGATAATTCAGTAGTCAAGAGGTTGCCTGAATTAATGATATCTTACCTTGTTTGGATTTGCTAGCAGCATGATTTGGGTGATAGCTGAAGGTGGAAGAATTGGGTTATAGGCTGGTAAGTCTGTAGCAGATGGGGGCTGTAACTTGACTCTCATTGTCTGTTAACAAAGAAAACATGGAAAGATATTAGGCCAAACATGAAGAATTAAGGGTATATGCGGATATCTATGTCACCCAAGGAAGCAATGGCTTGATACTCATTGTAACAGCAATAACTAATACGAGTTTATGTACAAACTCTGCAAATCATAAATAAAGATTGTTTATTTGGATCACTGTCATTATTAAACGGTCATGAAAAACATAATCTTCAAAGAATACAGATGGGGGAGGATTTTAAATCGCAAAATAAGGTAAATTTACAGCTTGTTTGCAGATATCTATTTATTTGACCACACCATTCAGACATATCCACACTGATCATGCTTTTGGGACCATGCCTTTTTCTGTAACTTTTTTTTTTCATTTCGTCATCATCATCATCATCATCATCATCATCATCATCATCATGAACTGAAGGTGGACATACCTTGGGTACAGCAGCCAGGAATGTCAGGTTCTTGATAGGTGATGTATTAGTACTCATAGTAGATACTACAACAACCAATACATCAGGTCTAGGTGAATCCTTGCCAAAGTGGAATACTGTCTTTACATTGTTCTTCTCATATGCTGTCACTGGTGGTGTTGAACCTGTTTAGAAATAAAGAGAGAGAGAGAAATAGAGTATGAAAGATCAAAATAACCGATTGAACTGATCAGAGTGCAATAAGACCTGCCACGGAAAATACCTGTTAGTTAGAGCCAACTTGTTGTTGGTTCTACGAGCAGCCTTGATAATCAATCTTAACTTTTTTAAGAATGCATATTGAAAAATCAGTCCAAATGATGATTGAAAAGCAGTATCGTATAGATGGTATCATATCATATCAAATGGATCATATAGAAGCACATTTCTTTGACATAAATCTCCAAGTTGTGATGCAGCCTAACCTGCTCAGTGATGAAATTAAAAAAACTCTTTGCAATTAATACCCACTGAATACTGAATTCTTTTTTTCCTATAGACTTGATACAGGGGCCACCCGGTTCCAGTATAGAATGGGTTAAAAAAAAGGATGAAGAGGGGAAAGGGACACATTAGTTCACATCAGATTAGTTTGTTCTCACAGTTCACATGTATTTTTATCTCACTCACAGTGGAGAACAGCAAAATCAAGAGTCGTTTGATACCTGGTTGTATTGACTCCAACGGAACAAAGACATCACCAAGTGAAAGAACAGTCTGAGTTGCTGGTTGAGTTGTTGGTTGTGTTGCTGGTGTAGCCGCAGGTGCTGGTGCTGGTGCTGGTGCTGATGCCTGGGCTTGAGGGGTTACGGTAGGGGTAATGGTGGGTCCCTCAGGGTTCTTTGCTGGGGCCTTGATCTGGGGTGAACCACCTAAGAAGAGCAGCTGGTCGTCTGATGGAGCAGGAGCTTGTGATGTCGCAGGAGTTCTGTGGTTGAAACAAACATTCATAAGCATATTCAGCAAACAAAAAAATGCACAAATGAATTTATCTGGTTCTGATAGTGAATGATAATATTTAAAAGGAAAGCAGCAAACATTGTCTTTCAGCCATTTTCCACTTCAAACATTACAGTTTCTTCTTAATGGAAAATTCATGTATACAACCTATCTTGAAACCTAGATATGAGACAAATTTAGGTCTTACTCTTCTTTTGTTTTTGGCTTGATTAGCCCTCTTCCTAAGGATTCTAAATCAGCAAAGGCATCAGATGAAATAGCTGGAGTATTGGAAGATGAAGATGAAGATGATGAGGTTGAAGCTGGTGTTTGAGATGAGCTGCCAGATAAAAGACAAAGTTTGAAAACATTATGGATACAAACACAGTGTGAACAGATCAAAAGCATTATAACAGTATTATGAATAAATAAAATAAACGTGGTAATATGAATTACCCATCATGAAAGCATAATTAAAACAGTACATAAAGCCTTATGACCACACAACAATTATGATAACAAAATGATTTTAAAAAAAAAACTAGATGAATCTTCGACCATGCGTGGTCGAACTTTATGCCTCCGCCATTACCAAATCAGAAATAAATGGCACTTCATGTTGATTTATTTCCATTTATACAATGACATCTTTGACCTTGACCTTTGACCTTGTGACCCCCAAATCTAATGAGAGCATTACCCTTTCCATATGCATACATGAGCCAAGTTTGTTGAACCGTCAAATGGTTACCGAGTTATCACAAGAACGAACCATTTCTATGTACATAATGACCTCTATGACGACCTTTGACCTTGAGATCCCAAAATCTAATCAGATCACTGTCCTACCCATATGCATACCTGTGCCAAGTTTGAGGTTGATCGGTCAAATGGTTGTTGAATTATGGTGAAAACGAACCATTTTTATGTACATAATGACCTCTATGACTTTGACCTTTGACCTTGTGACCCCAACATCTAATCAGATCATTGTCCCTTCCATGTGCATACATGAGCCAAATTTGAAGCCAATCTGTCAAATGGTTCTTAAGTTATCGTGAGAACGATCCATTTTTATGTGTATTATTACCTCTATGACCTTGACCTTTGACCTTGAGACTCCAAAATCTAATCAGATCATTGTCCCTCCCATATGCATACACGAGCCAAGTTTGAAGTTGATCTGTTCTTAAGTTATCGCGAGAACGAAAACGGGACGGACGGACGGACGGACGAACCGAAAACATAATGCCTCCGGCAACCACCTACGGTGGGCGGAGGCATAAAAAGAAATCATAAGCTCTATACAAATACTCTAAAGATACAAGGGCAATAAAAATGTGGATGTGATGTCAAAACAAGCTAGACCTTCCATGATGAAGAAAAATGTTGTCCATTTTACATTCAAGCATCCATTGCAACTTCAAAGCATATACAAACATTACATAACATTACATGTGTTGCTCTTTTTATGAATTGATATATCTATCAGTCAGCGAGTACACAGAATTGTTGTTGCATGATTTCAACATCGAATTGAAAGAGAAAAGAACAGAGCAAAAAGAGGGAGAAAAGAGAGAGAGGGAGAGAGAGCAAGAGGGATAGGTAGAGGGCAGTAACAATTGTTATTAGAATGAATGATCTTACCTTCCAGATGCTGAAGGTTGTGTGGGGAATACAGGTGTCACTTGACTTGCTGCCATGGAAACTTGCTGTTGCTGCTGCATCATGGGATAGCCAGGTTGCATTCCCATCATGCCCATGGATGATGCTCTAATTTGAGCCATCTGTTGCTGTTGCATCATAACCTGCTGCTGTTGTGGTGTGGGATACATTGGCATTTGGGCAGTCTGAAAGAGAGCAGTACCACTTTAAGTGATTACACAATGGTAAAAATAAATTTGATATATGATCGAGAATAGAATTCTAAGAAGAATAACATTAAAAGTTTGATGATTTTCAATTGAAATCAATGCATTTTGGCTAATTTTCTCAAAAAAAGTCAAGAGTAGACAAAAAAATGTATGAGATATGACGTCAAAGTGGGTACCCAGCTTCGCGCATTGCAGTTGTGCTGCACGCTAGACTGTACAATATGTATTATTATGTGTGCATTTTACTAGAATTGCACGACATGGTACCCACTTTGACGTCATTTTGACGTCAAAGTAGGTACCCAGTTGAAACTGGGTCACAGCGGAGAGGTAAAAAATATCCTGAAATCTTACCACATTTGGGGGTTTCCTTGGCAACACGACTTTAAAAAAAACTTTATGCAGATTATTTTCTACTAATGAAATCATGCTCTTTTATTAAAATGAACTAACATTGTTTCAGCATTGGGTACCCCCTTTAATAACTGTTAAGGCCACTGTACATGACATGACCTGAGGTCGTATGACCTCCCGACCTACAGTATGACATCACCAAACACCCGTTTCAGGTCGTAGGACCAGGTCAGGAGGTTTAGGCATGTTGAAGTTTTGCAACTGGTCACAGGCTGCCAATGGCTGCCATGGGCTCCAATCAACAATTTTCAACCAATCACGATGAACTATTTGTCGTTGACGTTGCCTAACTGCAGTAACTGCAGCAAATGCAGCAAATTATGCAGCAAATTCGTTTTTACCGCCATTTTTGTGGTTGCTATGGCACTAGTAAAGAGCACAAGTGGCAAGCCCTGAAGGTCAGGTCGCATAGTGTGCGGTGGCCTTTACTGTATACATAGACTAGCATATTAGGATAACATGAACAGGAATATACAAATTCTATTCAATTTATTTTATGAGTCCATCTAAATGTACAAAATGGAAAAGTGACATGGAATTTTCACAAACAGCAGCACAAAAGAATATGGCACATTAATTTCTGCACTTTATAAATTCATATATTATCATTACTATTATTATTACTGTTATTTAAAAGCACATGAGCATTACTGTACATGAGTAAGCATAAAAGGAGCACAGAGAATTAACAGAGCCCAGTGCTATGTATACCAATTTGTACATTGCATTTTCACTGGCATTATTATGAAAGCTAAAAGATCCACTTATGGATGGATTAAATACAATGAAAATAAGGAAGTACACTACAAAATAAAATTATTAGACTGAGAGCGAGAAGGCAGAATGGAGGACAAAGAGAGAGAAAAAGAGATCTTCTACTTGTACATGTCTAAATTTCTCTCTTCTACAACCTGCATTTATCACTTGTATTGCTATGTATTTACATGTCCTTTTATGCTTCGCGTTCTTTCTTTTTACTTTACATATGACTGATATATTTATATATTTAAAACTTGTTTTCTTTTGGTAATCCACAAGCATTACTTGTTGTTCTCTTTTTTTGTTCCTGTTCTTCGGTGATTGTCATTTTCTTATATTGTCTGTTTTCTTTTTCCAAAATGAAATAAGTAAACACAAAATAAACAGAAAAATGAAATAAGTAAACACAAAAACAAACAGAAAGAGGGAAAGAAACAGACATAGAGAAAGACCGGGCATGGTGGCTCAATTGATAGAGCGTCCGCCTCATGAACGGGAGGTCCGGGTTCGATCCCCGGCCGAGTCATACCAAAGACTTACACAATGGGACCTTCTGCCTTCTAGCCAGGCGCTCGGCATATAAGAAAGCTGATCAGCTGATAGCTGAAGTGGCTACCCTGGGTAAATAAGAGTTATTATAATTATTATTATTATTATTATTATAAAGAGAATAAGAGAATAAAATGTTGGAGAATTTTATACCATCATACCATTTGATGAGTTTGTTGACTGGTACTGAATGCAGGGAATGCCTGTGTAGTGGTAGTAGCTGAAGGTAACGATGTATTGACAGGATCAGGACCTAGGAGCTTCTCCAGGTCTGAAGCACTTGTCGGCTGAACCACTTTATTAGCCGGTTGTTCTGATGACAAACCTATAGCAGTAGAAATTGGAAGCTCTGTCAGGACTGTGCTAAAGTACCCAATACAATATGATGTTCCTAATGTGCTGTCCTCTCTGATATCAAATCACTCATAGGGGCTTCACTTTGCTAGTATGTTCCTAGAAATTACATATGCATTCTACGCTTATATACCACAGCTTGAGCTACTATTAAGCACCCAAATAGAGACTGAATCCAAACGGAACTCAATGAGCAGAATTACAAATAAACTTTTGACAAGGAAATATTGTTCATTAATAAATCAAAGCCACCCAAGCAACAAACAATGAAAAGTTCAGTGACAACCAACAGCAGCAGAGCCTGAAACTGAATATTTTGTTCATAAATTGATCCATCAAGCTTTAACTTCAAAGATCTTACCTAATGAAGAAAGTTCTGAAGCTAGGAGTTGTGTTGAATCCTGCCCATCAGCTGAGGGATCAGTGGATGCAGCACCTTGTTGTTTGACTGGACTGGAACCAGCAAAGTCAATTAATTTACTACCTGAGGAACAATAAGAGAATTCAAAGTTCAAACAGACATTGTCTGTGTACAAGGGGGCATTTCATAAAGCTGTTAGTAAAGTTATGAATTTAACTTTACGAACAACTTGAATATAGCAAGTCAAATGGAGTTCTCAATCATTATAAATTGCATCAGCTAAACGCACCAAGATGATCAGGAGGAACTACCTGAAGAACCAAGAGTTTGGTACCTTTGAAATGCATGTTAAGTGGCTTACAAGGAGGCTGTGCATTTGCTCATACTTTAAAACATCTACAAAAATGTTCTCTAATCAACAAAACTTTAAAATAAAAGGGAGCAGAGAAGGCAAAAGCACTACAGTTGATTGAAGACATAAAGACAGAGCAGAAATTGTAGCACTCCAAACTTGGAATGGGCTGAAATGCACTGCTGTTACATAATAGACTCTCTGTTCAAAACCAATGATGCGAGACCGATGAAATTTTCTCATAAGTTACAGGATTAAATGGGCTTTCAAGATATGAAGCTCAAATTGGGACTAATACAATATTTTAGAATTAATTTAGCGCTCAACAGAGGGACATTTTTTGGGGGACGCACTGTACAGGTGCAGAAAGACTATCAAGATAAGACTTACTATCAAGAGAATTTGATGCATTAGATGCTGCTCCTCCTGCTCCTGATGAAGCTGTACCTACATCTTCGTTTCCAAACTTCTCTTTATACATCTCCATCACCTTGACAACTGCATCGTTAGTCTCAAGTATATCAGCTGTATCAACGTCAATGTAAGAGTATGGTTTAAGAAAATAAGTTCAGTTGGGACACTTTTTCTGAAATACGAAGTCAATATCACTGGTTTGTAAAAACCTGTCTTGATGCTACCTGTATCAAAAGTGCACCTGTCTATAATGACTATGGGTCTCTTTTTCGAAACCATAATAAGTCTAAGTTCTTGGACATTAACCCATTCGTGACAGGAATTATTTATAGCCTAATTTGATCAGCTTTTATTCTTCAAATTGGCAACACCAGCATTTTTATTTTATTGCTACATTTTATTTATAAAATGTCATGTATCAGAAATGAAAATAAATTGACAGAAATTATGATGATAAGTCAAAAAGTTGCCAATTTGCAGGGGAAAATGGTGATTTTAAACTTTCTATCACATTACCAATTTAAGGATTTTAATGCTTATTTTTCTTTAAAAAATTTTCAGCATCAAACAACAAATATTGATGCAACCAAAATGGGCACAGTTTGTGTATAATTTTTTGCTCTTTCTGCTCATGTATTTGGTATGATTTTTAGGGCTTTGCATTAAAAGATATTAGGCCAAACCACAAAATGTGTACCTCTGTCACGAATGGGTTAAAGAGATGGGAAGCATCCCACAGACGCTTGTTGTGTAAATAGAACCTTCACTGGTTTTACACATGTGCAGGCATGATGCACGTCAAAACATAGTTCAAATTTTACTAAGCCAACTTGAGATTAAAACTATTTTTTGCCTCTCATTTGTTTGCTGTTCAACTTGAGGAAGAAAAAAAATTCACATCTTATTTTGCTAGTATCTTGCTACTGACCAGCTAAAAGCAAAAAATAAGAAATAAATAAAAAATAAAAAATAAAATTGGAAGAATGTTTGAGGTCCTCCTAAAACTGTACAATACCATATGCAGGCACTTGAAACAAGAAATCATTAAAATCTTGCTAAAAACAAAAAAAAAAAGATTAAAATTGGAATAAGAGTGTTTGAGGTCCTAATGAAATTGCACATAACCTTTAAATACCATATGCAGGCACTTATTAAACACAAGAAATCATTAAAACAAGAGTTCTAACTTACCAATACAATCATCTTTCTCATCAGCATCACTTGCCAACCTGAACAAACTTGGTCTCATTCTTTCACATGTGAGATACAGCTCCTGCATAGATACCAACAAAAAGGTATCTGTCTGTTTTCAGTGAAGGGAGTAAAAACTACATTTTGAAAGCAATAGTTGAATTGTATATTTAAAGCACGGCCCAGCAGCTTGAGTTAAAAAATATAAAGCTCTTTTCTAAATAAATCCAAACAGTTGAGCATGGTTAATGGATTTCCTGTGTCATGGGATTATTTGGACCAAGTTGTACAGGTAAATTTCAAGACCTCCCTGAAAAGTATCAACATGTAAAGTAACAGTTCTTATTAGCTTTCTAACACCACTGAAGATTTAAAAAAAAAAAATGCTTTTAAATAACAGTTTATCAATCCTGCATTGATAGGCTCTTTTAAGCACATGAACATACATTCAGAGTTAATACCTGTCAAAAGGATAGGTTAACAAACTTAGAGGCTAACTAAACAGGGATGGAGCCATATTGAATAGAAAAAACCCTGAAAGATAATGGGATTCTTACCTTCATGAGCTCTCTCTCCTCAGGACTTGTGAATCCTTCTTTATAATGTGTTAACATCTCATTGAGTAGCTTGACATTGTTATTACAGCTCTCCAGTTCATTTGTTCTTCTAGAAACCTTCTCTAGACGTTTCTCATCTTCTTTAACCATGTTTTTAATGAGACGATTCGCTGCTTGAAGGTCTTCAGGGTGCTTGCTCTTCAGTAGCCTTGCTAACAACTAGAAAATATCATATCAAAGTTGAGTCATAATGATGCTTATTCAAACTCTCCAACTATCAAAGTACTGGAAGTAATTGGGAATGCCAAAAGAACACTATATCTGAACATTATTTCATAGAAGGCATTCTTAGTTCCTTACATTAAAAAAACAAATTGTGAAATTTATCCTTAGGTAACACCTTGTTATCAAGATAGACAGAGAAAAGAAATCCATTTGAAGAAATGCTATTATGACACATCTGAAGTTGTTTGCATCAAGTTTTGTAAAAAAAAGGAAAAGCAACTTAAGGGTAAACTTATTGTATTAGGAGCCTTATGTTTTTTTTGGTGAAAAATCCGTAATCCAAAGTGGCACCACACTTCATTAATACACAAAGAAAAAACTAAAGCAAAACAGCAACAATTAAGCCACAGCCCAATTAAATCCTCGTAAACGCTTTTGAATTCGTAATGGCTACCAAACGCCTCGCTGAGAGAGGATCAATGAATCCTCGAAAATACAACCTCTCATTTCTCCCTTATTTTGGCACCAAAATTCATAAAAATTTCAGATTACATCAGAAATGATGATATTATTCTTCATTTTCATTTTCTCTGAAAACGGTTGGGTATTTTTTGAAATGCAAGTATTTTTCAGTTGCAGAGGACCGTGGGAAGAGGTGTTTATTTTTTCCCGACACAACCCTAGGAGAGCATGAATAGGCAAACAATTGACATGTTACTAGACTTCAGTGTCCAGGCTAACTTTCTGTGTATTTTCATGTTTGCGCAAATGAGTAGTTTTCTGTAAATCTGCCTTCAAAAGTCACGGTTTTAACATAAAACGACTGTAAACGGTCACTACTGCGCATGCGCTTTTCCGACTTTTTCTACGAATGGGCCAAGTCAATCGCATTACGTCATGCACATCACACTACACTGCGTGCACGTTGCACGTTGCGTCTATATATCGATGACCAGCACAGCACTGCTGCAGCCCCCAGCAAGCAGCAAGCCTTCGATTAATTTGCTGTTTATGCGAGGCAAAAATAATTGTATGCACATAATTTTCTTTCAGTTTCCTTTCTGTAAAAATTTTTATCACCTGTTTAACGTGCTATGCTTTGTTCTATGTTTTCTGAACCATTTATTTTATCTGGAAGTGCACGGGTCTCGTACGGTTCGCGCCCACAGTAGCTTCGCACAGTCACACTGCGCAGTATACAGTGCGAAGCTTCGAAGGCCGTGCATGAACCGGAGTACGTGGGACTACACGAGATGAATCTTGAAGGGTTCGTGAATGACATTGCCTTGGCTTTTTTTCCTGACATAACCGTCCGACAGTAAATTTTGAAAAGATATCCGGAGGAGACTTTCGATATACTTTGATTGTTCATATATGCAAGCCTCGATCTTGGGTAATAACAGAAATTATGTAAAATAACGTAATTTTTGCTGACTAAAAAAAAAAAAAAAAAGAAGCATCTCACTTCACTAATTTTTCATATAATAAAACATGATTCTCCTACAAATAATTATCATGATGTGTTAGAACAACTCTCATTCTTTAATTTGAAGTTTGATTCATTTCATTTGGTGGTTTCTGAGGCGAGATTTTACAGTTTAGCCAAGACTCCTGCATAGCGGTTTTACGTAAACAAATTGTTTACTTTATGCAAATTAGGCAGCACGGAGTGAAAGCTTTCTGGCAGTCAATTGGGGTGCTACGCTGTGGCTGAAAAACGAACAAAAAGTTACCAATAACAAACAAGCAAAAAAAAAAAAAAAAAAAAAACCCAGAAATCGACAACAACAAGAAACGGACGACAGTGCCCTCACATGATACAAATTATCAAAATACTGAGTATCCATACAGTAACGTTCTTTTATTGTCCTAACAGCACTCCAAAGGGGCAAAAATTCAACAAAAATGTGATTGAATACCTTTATCCTTAGATTTTTACAAATAAAGCACAATAGCAACATTTGTTTTGAGTACCTTTGATTTTTCTTCATCTTCAAAGTCAGCCATTTTTGGTTTAGAAGGGGGAGCAGGAGGGAACAAATCTTTATCAAGATAAGTTGGATCTTCTTTCACAAGACCTTAATGGAAAAAGAAACAACAAAACAGAATATTATTTGAAACACAAGACTTCTGAAGTTGGAGTTTAGTATAACCGTGATCATAAATCATATACATTCTTTGTAAGAATTTATCATTTGGCATGAAAATAAAATGAAATAAACCAAATTCTGTACAAAAAAAAACTCTTCTAGAAAAGAACCAACTTCAGCATATAACATCCCATTGCATGCTGTATACTAGGGTCTAACTCACATACTTTTTGACACACAGTAGATGAGAATGATGTTCAGCAAGTTTTACCATAACTGAACAATATCTTTGCAATAACCAGTTTGCTACTTCGTGTGACAACTGATTACTTCTCTACAACTCAATATCTTTGACATTTCAAAACAAAGTGCTACCTGTTCACTGCTTTAAAATATAATGCTGCTTTTTTTTATAGATATGATGAACAAAGAGTGGATAACAATTATAAAAACAAATAATGGACAAATCGCAGGGACATGAGAAGGAAGTAAAATTTGAAGTGGCAATAAACACATACAAAAACAACCTTCTGACATGATATGAATTTGGAAACCAACCTTGTTTTTTGAGCATGTCATAAGCCTCTGCAATCTTTCCTTCATGAGGAAGTCCTTTCTGCCAAGAGTACATTAGTTCTATTGTTTTCTTCTTCACCTTCTCTGTTGTTTTATTACCAAGATACTGTAGGAGAAATTTTAAAGAAAAAATTAAATCTTAGAAATAGAGATAAACATTATTTCTCCTCTTCCCTATCTAAAAAAAAAAACCACAACATAGACATAAACAAAACTGTTGAAACAGAATTCCTATGATTTCATTTTCATAAGTGTATAATTGTATTTGTACCATACGTAATTACCCTTTTCTCAAATTTACTGAGATAATTCAAGTTCAGTCTGATTAATGAATCATTAGGACAGTTACTGTCTTTACACTTGATGAAATAAGTAACAATGTAATTCGGAAGATGCAATCACACTTTTGAAACTTATGTTATCATCTCAGTGAAGATTTGCAAAGACAACATCCTTAGGAATCTTCAAATCCAACAACACCTGACACAAGGGCACTCATTTGGATTCTCTTTAATATCTCTTCTACCTGGTATCTTTTCTTGTGCACCTCAGATTATAAATCTAGATGCTGCCACACCAATGCCTATATCATGTTATTTTCAACCTTACCTTTGGTGAGATGAGTTTAATCATCTCATTGAGGAATCTAAATTTTCCCAGTTCTCTGTGGAAGGGTTCTCCACAGTTCTTGACGCAAGCCTCTAAGACAGTCAAAGCCTGGAGTGCTTCTCTCTCCTGAGGGGACTGAATCTTATGACCAAGCAGCCGACAGGATTGCAAAGCCCTAGTAGAATGGATAAATGTAAACATGGTAGAACAATTATACATTGAAAGAACTAAAAGGGTTTAAAATGAATTCATTAGTTATGATTTTGCATCACATTCTAAAAATATGAAAAAAATTAACTATTAACATGAAACATGAAAGTATGTTACAGTCTAGGAAATTTCCAAGCAATACAGACCTTTATATCTATGGAAAGATACTGTGATCCAGAGTAATCAACTATAATGAAGATATGTTACATCATTGATGAGAATAATCCATATAGGAGTTCTGTAATCAATGTTCCGGAATTGATAAAATATTGTAAACTACTCACCCTTCTAACTCTGAATTGACTTTATCACAGAAGCTCATGATATACTCCCAGTCATCCTCCCTATTCATGGGATTGGTTGCTTTATCTGTTTCAAAGATTAAAAATATAAAAAAATGGTTGAAAAAATATATCTTGAATAATAATGTAGCTGATGAACCACACCTCTAGCTTACTTCAGCCATTGCCCAAGGGAAATGAGTGGCCTATGAGAAATCAGAGATTTCAGTGGTCAATGGCAAAACAGTAGCTGAACAGCATACGAGTCTCACAAAACAGACTTCCTTGTTTCTGGATCTGGATGTCTGAAATGTATGGCTCTCCTGAGCTTAAACATGTTGAATGAATCTGTGTGAACTACTTGTCAATATTATTTCAACTAGATCAGGAATATTCCTTGGGGGTTTTTTTGAGGGCGCTTTTGCTTTTTTGAAATTGAAGTTGAAGGACCTGGTGCACACTTTTGGTGAAATTTTAGAAAATTTTCGGTAAAAAATGTAAGTCCTGAATTTTTTTTTTTTTTTTTTTTTGGGGGGGGGGGGGGGGTTTTGCTTTTTGGAAATTGAAACAGAAGGACATGGTGCACACTTCTGGTGGAATTTTTGGTAAAAACTGTAAGTCTTGAAAATTGGAGGTCTATTCAAGGATGACCCCCCTCCCCCGTGCTGCATATGGCCATGCGTGTATGTGTGTGTGGGTCCCAGGCCATGGCATTATTCTTTGTGAGAAAATTATGCTTTCAAATCTGTGGCCCCAGAGGATAGGCAAGCCCTGAGAAAGCTACAAGCTTTTGCATATCATCTAGCTGCATACTGCAACATTTAATGCTCATCAAAATTCTTGAAGCATCACAATAATGGCATCAAATTCAAGATAACATGAGATCCGACTTCTCTCTCTCTCTCTTTCATTTTGTTTTTGACATGATTATTCTCTTGACATGCTTGATGATCTTGAGTCCTAGTTTGAATACATTTGAAATCATAATCACGTGATAAATCTCAAATTCACTGAAAGAACAGATACAACGTCAGATCTATAAAAACAGCAGAAAATTTCAAGGAAAAGGGGGCAACTAAAATCACACGACTCAGACTCACACTAATCACTGCACTGCCAAAAACGTAATGAATGGGACCAGGGGAAAAAAAATAATCAAGGGGGCGTTGGCAAAGTGTACATGTAAGTTGCCTCATACTAGAATAATATAAGTATAAATAACATTTCAATAAATTAGCGTGAATGACAATATCTATAAAAAACAACATGCAAGTAATAAGTATTTCGCATAATCAGAAGAATTCACTTACTAAGCAACGTTTGTAAAGTTTCCCAGTCTTCTCCTTCCGCCATGTTGAACAAAATTGTGAATGTATCATGCAGTAAACGAAAGAGGGCGATTTGTAATACATGTATTTTCAAACGATGTGACTAGACTATACCGGTACTGCATGGTATTTTCAGCAGAAAATTTCTCAACAGACACTTTTGCCGACTCCCTGTCTGGATTAATTTTCTACGATTATATTCAGCAATATTTGATCTCAGTTCTCTCCTACTCTTCGAATTCCAGTAAACTCCTAATAGAATGATGATGCCCCATCATTTTCACCCATGCAGCTGCCAGAGGATACTTGCTCTGTTAATGTTCGTCGCAGTGCTTTTCTCCATTTGTCTCAGAGGGAATGTCGTCTGCTATGCATCAGAAAATTTTTATGAAAGATTGTCAAAAGGTAGGATGGGGGGGGGGGGGGGGGGGGGGGTGTCTGGACACGTAACAAAAATGAAGCCTTCTTTTTTGTCTTTGGATTAAACAAAAACTACGCATTGATTTGTGCAAATCATCATCAATATTTGTTCTCTATAATATTGTCTAACATTTTGTGCTAAAACATTTAAGAGATTTGCTTGTGAACTTTTTCAATTGGCTGTTTAAAATCGACTGTCCGGATACACAACCTGTCCGGACACCCAACAACTGGGTATATTAGCAGCTTAAATACAGGTCCAGATATCATATCGGATGAAACCAGGGGCGGCGCTACAGGGGGGCGAATGCCTCCCTATGATTTTTCAAGTGACCAAAAAAGAAAAAAAAAAAGAGAGAAAAAGAAGAAAGAAGGATAAAGAAGACAGAACAGTATGGGAGAAGATAGGCTTGGGTCATGTAACTATTAGTACCCCTATTTTTCATTTATTAGTGAAATGTAAATAAATTCACTTTGCCCCCCCCCCATACCCTGGTGCCGCCCCTGGATGAAAATGATTTAAATTAAGTTGCTGTCATATATTTCATTCTATAATTTATTTCATTTTATTTATAGTTGTAATTTAAAGTTTTAATGGATATTTATATTTTTGACATTTATTTGGGTTAAATTATTATAAGGAGGGTGAGACAGGGGTTGCAGAACGGGGGGGGGGGGGGGGGGGGGGGGGGGGGGGGGGGGGGGGAGGGGCTGCACCCCCTCCCCACTTTTTTGAGTAGACATGTTGGCTGCTATGGGGCTGCTATACAATGTACATGCTGGTAATGATTATGCTTGTTCGCATGCTCAGCCCTCCTGTGAGAGGACCTGAGCTGAGGCTGACAATTTCTTCTTCTTTTTCTTTTTTTTCTTTTCTTTTTAGGTGTGCCTTCTGATGACCCCACTTGTTTTCTTTTGGTATCTGATGTGACACTCTCCAGAAAAAGTGCAAATCAAGGATTTCACAGGTAGCTCATATTTGAATACCAAAACTAAGCTTAATAGATTTTTCCATTTGAAAAAAAAAAGGAGATGCAATATGTGAATATATATATAAAAGATATGTTAAGCATTTATCATATTACCTTTAATGCATTTTGTACCAGTGGAGAATATGATTGATAAACTTTGAAATGAGGAATTTTGTAATATCCAATCATAGGGTCGTATGGTTTTAACATGGATCAGCATCCTCTTGGCACTTGCCTTTTAGTTATTTTTGGAATAGTTTAGGATTATTGCTTACCTTTTGCTGATTTTAATTTCATCTGTTACCTATATCTGGTAGTAATGTCTGAGTATTATAAATTAATTTGTTGTATTTTCTCCCTTTTTATCAGGAATGTTCTATCCACTGTGAGTGCTGCCATGAAGTCTCCTTGTGATCAGTGTGGATTTATGATTCTAGAACACCTACCTGATGGCATGTATGTGGATTCGTATCAACTCAAAATGCTGGAGGAATTTGGAGCTCCAGCTGTAAGTATATTCCCAGGTTTCCTGGACCTCAAAGATTCTTTTTTTTAAATATCAATGTAAAACTGATGGCATTTAAGAAAGAGATCATCTCATTTCATGTACGTATCAAATACAAAAAATAAAGCTAACAATACTACAATGATTATGATCTTTCAACTTCTTTCTCTCTCTTTGTTAAGAATTAATGCTGTACATATAGTTGTTAAGTTATTGATGATGAAAATAAACATAGTAAAAAAGTTCCACTGTCATTTGCATTGCATGATCACTCATTAATATTTCATCATCCCTTGAAAGAGTTCTTTGTATGTTAATAATAATAATGAACAGTTTTTGTATAGCGCATAACACATTACGTCTGTATGTCCCTATGCGCTCTAAGAGAGAGAAAAAGAAAAGGAAAGACATGACTGAAAGATAGGTAACTGATTATTAGCTTTCCTTCTGTTATCATGTTTTCCTTCAGGTATTAACCCTTGATGATATTAATGTTGAGAAGCCTGAACATCTCTCACCGAATCACACCATAGCTATCTATTCATCTCACATCAGATCAGCTACCAGCAATCACATGACTGGTCACATGACTGCTTCCATAGACCTGCCAGTTCATCTCAGGTACCATGCACCATCCTATGACCCGGAAGTGAATCATATAGCAGTCTATCTTCCACTTCCAGAGCTCTTCGTGCATTGTACAGGTATATAGTAGGGGGTTGGGAGCTTAAACAACTTGCTGGATAGATCCCGACACATGCCCCGAGATGACTGGTCAATGCCTGGTCAATTTTTAATTCCAGTAGAATAATTTCCTTTTAACCCAGATCCTACACAACAATTATTCATCCCCTAAACTTAACTCTGAACTCAACTGCAACCAACTAAATACCTGCATAAGTTTAACAAAGTTCTGATCTGATACGACTATAGAAACTATAAAAAAAAATGAACATAACTGTAAGATAAGTTGAAAGCATAAGATTCTTCACTAGAAGATTCAAATTTGGGTACCTTTTTTTTTTCATTTTTATTCCATTATTCCATTATTTCAAGCATTACATACACTCATACACTGATAAACATTATCAGATAAGGTTGAATTTTTCCCCATTAATCTCTCCTTACAACTGCACTAGTGAATACCAAAATCTGTGGGTCTCACATCAGCTGAGTTTTGGAATAGACTGCCAAAACATATTTAAAAATTGTAAAACTGTTGACAGCTTTGAAGCTTGTTTCAGGGACAGTTTCTTGGTTAACTGCAGCAACTGCAGGAAGCATGCTGAGCATATTTCATTTCACTCTTCTCATTGTATCTTTTATTTCTCTCTACTGCACTGCAGAGAGACGTATTTGTAATACCATTATATAAATGTGGTATTGTGTTATTGTTCTCATTTGTGTGAATCATTGCACAGGATGTCCTTCAGAGTCATGTTCTAATTCTACTGGACTGATCAAAGCACCATGTACAGCAGCTAACCAGACCATCTGTGATTGGACACCACTGACTTATACCATGGTAAGTGTGTTTATATCCTAGTAGATAAGTGCTACCATTAATTCAAGCCTTTGTAGTATGGGGTGTAACATAAAGAGATACAATCAATCTTATAATCAATGGTATCTCTTTAGTACATGGTGTGCCATAGACTTACGATCGATATCAATCGTAAGATTGATCGCATTTTTTATGTTACACCCCTAGGTTTCACTAAATTATTCATATCAGTTTGTATTTTATTTGAAAACATCGTTCACGTCTGTATATGAATATTCTGTTTACAATACATAGTCATAATTAACAAGTTTGTAATTGTACATTTTTCTTTTTGCTATTACTTTTTGTTCAACAACTACTCACATTCAACAACCCTCTCCACCATATCTCTGTCTCTGTCTGTCTGTCTCTCTCTCTCTTGCTCTCAGTCTCTCATCTATCTTTCTTTTCCCATCTACACACCATGCTCATTTCAGTCTTTCAGCTTCCATCAGCCCTCATTTATAATTTGTTTTGATTTTAAACAAAATGCCCCCTTTTTTCCACCTTTACTGCACTCCTACATATGTTGCAGACAAAGTCACATTCTTTTGATTCAGTTTGCCACTTTGGTCAGAAGAAACTAATTATGGTGTCCTTTGCTGGAGAACTTCGCTCGGTTTAGTCATGTTCATATTTACACAGGTGGCTCCGTATGTTTTGTTTATTGTACATGATTGTTTTGAACTATCTATGAGAAGTGTTTTTTTTTTTTTCTCTTGTCACTTTGCAGATTACTCTAAATTATTGTAAATCATTTGTAAATTTGTGATTCTGTTTTGATTCAATAAAAAATGCAAATAAACTTATTATGCTGTCCTGCTTTTTTGCTTTATCTTCCATCTGACACAGGAAAGCTCTGAAGAATTGGAATTCCTTGTTCCTATTGGTCAGGAATGGCATAGCCTAGCAGTGACTGTAGTAACTCTCTTAGCTATCACCATGGGAATGATTGCTCTGTTGATTGCTATGACAATGAATAAAGAGACAAGGAGAATGAAGCTAAGATGACGCTGACTGGCGATAAATTCCAATCCAATCCAATCAATGTAATTTGTAGAGTGCCAATATCTAGTTGCCTAATCAAAGGTGCTTATGAGACTGAAAAAATACTGTATACAAGTTCATGATTCATCTGGGAAAGACTTGGTTAAAGGCTAGCTGCTGTTGTAGGCAATGTGGAAGAGATATGTCTTAAGCTGAGTTTTAAAGGTAGACAACACATCACAAGAGCAAAGATACAGAGGGAGACTGTTCCACAACCTGGATGCATAAACAGCAAATGATCTGTCACCAAGCAGAGTATGTATTTGAGGTCTCTCAAGCAGATATGTACCTGCTGATTGCAAATTCACACGAGGATTATAGGGATTAAGCATGTCTGAAATGTACACTGAAATTCAGTAAACTGAAATTCAGTTTGGTGCTCTCTGAAAAATCTCATTTGATAAGACTTGTGATGGTGATGAAATGATAAGGTGGATTGTCAGAAGTCTAGTCCAGGACTGAGATATCCAACATGTATACTGAAGGATTTGAGTGGAACACAAACTGATCAGTTAAAAGTGGCATTTTTATCAGTCAGTGACATTGATCTTTTTGTGGATTCTTGTTTAAGTAGACAACCAGGGCAACTAAGTTTCGAATTTCAACTCTTTCAGTGATGCCCTTGGATTCACAATATAAACTCAACACATTTCATTACATATTTTTTTTACAGGCCATCAAACTTTCAAAATTTGCCAATTGTCTGTCCATGACAAACTGATCAAGCTTTTACTGTACATGTACCTACTTTGACAGGCTGACTGCTTTAACTCATTCGTGACAGGAATTATTTAAAGCCTAATTTGATCAGCTTTTATTCTTCAAATTGGCAACACCAACATTTTTATTTTATTGCTACATTTTTCTTATGAAATGTCATGTATCTGAAATAAATATAAATTGACAGAAATTATGATAAGTCAAAAAGTTGCCAATTTGCAGGGGAAAACAGTGGTTTTAAACTTTCTATCACATAGCCAATTTAAGTATTTTAATGCTTATTTTCCTTTAAAAAATTTTCAGCATCAAACGACAAATATTGACGCAACCAAAATGGGCACAGTTTGTGTAGAATTTTTTGCTCTTTCTGCTCATGTATTTGGTATGATTCTTAGGGCTTTGCATCAAAAGATATTAGGCCAAACCACAAAATGTGGACCTCTGTCACGAATGGGTTAAAAGGTAATACACTCTATATATGTTCGTAGAAGGGTTTATGTATGTAGTTTTCTAAATGACTGAAGTGTAGTAATAATTCAAGCAATAAGACCAAGATATGCAAAGTTCTCTCTCTCTCTTTTCTTTTTTTGCCTTTTGTATTCACTAATGTTAATCATGAAGAATATAAGAGTTTGCGTTATTCATATGGAATGCATATTGAATAATAAATGACTGAAAAAAAATGCATCAATTGTGTCTGTGTGACTTAAAGATGAGGAAATGAATGCCGATTTGAGTAATTTAATGTATCAAAATGGTTATTCATTTTGATAACCTTTATGCGTGAAGTAGACCAGTTTAATAATACATGTATATTCTTTCATATATTTAATTCATATGAACAATTATGAAAAAATTATATGAAATATAATGAGCCCAAATTTAAATAA
This sequence comes from Echinometra lucunter, assembly GCA_029962745.1. Lineage (NCBI taxonomy): Eukaryota > Metazoa > Echinodermata > Echinoidea > Camarodonta > Echinometridae > Echinometra > Echinometra lucunter. The sequence goes on from CM057155.1 coordinate 1,529,966, forward strand.
AGCAGATAGTGCTAAAAGCCAAGCATAAAAGTAAATGGATTTCTTGACTTATTTTATCAGAAACTGCCCTCTTTCAGTGTCTTATCTTAACCCATTATTGTGATTTGCATTAAGAGAGAAAACAAGACAACTCTTTTTTCTTCTGATATAAAAAGTAGTAAAAATTTATATTTATTTGTTGATTTATTAAGTTTTTAGACTGTGTATCATCAAAATATGTACATTCAGTTAATAAAAAGCACACATAAAATTCATATTAAAATATCGCATTCATATGATTTAACAACTACGCTTTACAGTAAGATATGTACATGTACACTGTGGTCTTGAAATAAAAAAAGATTTTGTAACAAAAAGGATTTCTAACCATGTACCGTAAATTTCAATAAGTACTAGTATTTAAATGATACTACTTGAATAAGAATTTAAGAACTAACACCAAATTACCATTGGCTTTTCAAAATACAAATACATGTAAAATTTTAGCCATCATTATCTGTAAACATAAACAATGTATTTTTCATGAGGGGTGAAGATGATTTCCATATAAAACAGTAATAATAAAGCAGCATTGAATATGAATAAGAGAACTACCACATCTTGGGTATACTTTGAAATTAAGTCACAATGATACCATACATCTAGAAAACATTTTGTTATAAAAAATAGTGATGCTATTGGAAGCATAGAATATAAAATATATAAGACTATTTAAACATATACCACAACCCGAGTGGACAGAATCGTAAAGTAATCATCAAAAGATTAAATCATATATTCACAATGAAAGACTACTGGTAATTAACTTCTGAAATGCCCATATTCTTTATTTATTACTTCTCACTAATGTTTGTGGATGAATATTTGTGATGAAATAATGGTGTCATTTACAATGTAAAGTTGGCCAGGCTTGGCATATAGATGGCGCTTCACACAATGCTTGCAAAAATTCCCAGTGGGCAGTGCCATGTCATGAACCAGCCTAGTTGCAAATAGACGAAATATGCAGACAACTACAAGAAACTAGTGCATACACTAAGGACCAAACACTGACCCTGCCTCACTACCCTCACTGTACAGCCACCGACCCTGCATGCATCAGTGACTTTCCCAGTGTGTGTGCGGCTTCTTCATCTCTATGGTGTGTGTGTGTTATGCATCACATTTCATCACACAAGAGAGTGAGTGGGAGCGAACTTAAGTACCATGTAAACCCCCTCTCCCCAACACTAAATCCCTTCGCTGAAGCTGGAATGGTTATGGTACTGCACAGTAGGATTTCAACAAGCATGGCGAGAGATGCCAGATCTATACACCACATCTGGCCAACTTTAATAAACCAAAGGTAAAATTTGTTCATGGAACATGTACTTAATAGATCAAGATGAGCAAATTTGGCCACTCAGTAAATACTTACCATCCTTGCATGCATGTTATATTCAATTCAATTCAATTCAATTCAATTCATTATTTTTCCTCTTTCAATTTTTCATATTTACAATGATGGTACAGTTTACTTCAAATATTAACATACATATAGATAAACTTGCACAATACAATGAATTAGGAAAAAAAATTGAAAGGGAAGGAGGGCCGACTAAAAAGCAGAGCTTGTAGGGTGTAGCCCCCCCCCCCCTGTTAAAAGTAATTATCATGAACTATTATTTTATGAAAAAACAATAACAACAGATTCAGTAATTACAAAATCATTTTAAGACGCAAAACAATGATAAATATATACATAAAAAAACAATCAAGGTACACAAACATCAAAGTTGCACAAAGTCATGCTACAAATTATATTCGACTGGGAAATGCAATTACCTAGTAGCTATTCAGAAGAAAGCTTTTAAGTCTCCTTTTGAAAATTTGTATTGAATTGCATTGTATAATATCATTTGGAAGAGAATTCCAGAGTTTTGGACCTGTAAAAACAAATGTCTTTTGAGCACACAATGTTCTATTTAGTGGTAGATGGAAGGATATATGCCATATGCCATATGAAATCTTGTACATGTACACCAATATTTCACATTATATCACTCGTGTCAAGATTTTATGCCTCTGACTGGTCAATTCTACAGGCATGAATGTTACTAAAGACTGTTAGACAAAAAAAATATTGACAGGACACAATTGTACATGTATGTATGAGGTAATGACGCAATAGATGCATACAATGTTCTACAGGCATGAAAGTTACTAAAGACTGTTAGGCAAAAAAAATATTGACAGGACACAATTGTACATGTATGTATGAGGTAATGATGCAATAGATGCATACAATGTTAACCCATTCGTGACAGAGGTCCACATTTTGTGGTTTGGCCTAATATCTTTCGATGCAAAGCCCTAAAATCATACCAAATACATGAGCAGGAAGAGCAAAAAATTCTACACAAACCTTGCCCTTTTTTTTGCGTCAATATTCTTTGTTTGATGCTGAAATTTTTTTAAAGGAAAATAAGCATTAAAATCCTTAAATTGGCAATGTTATAGAAAGTTTAAAATTACCGTTTTCCCTTGCAGATTAGCAACTTTTTGACTTCTCATCATAATTTCTTTCAATTTATATTCATTTTAGATACATGACGTTTTATAAGAAAAATGTAACAATAAAATAAAAATGTTGGTGCTGCCAATTTGAAGAATAAAAGCTGATCAAATTAGGCTTTAAATAATTCCTGTCACGAATGGGTTAAGAATGGATACAGGAAGTGAGACTCACAAAACTATTCGAGCATTCATAGATTTCTCTGAATGAATGCATTTTGACATATTTTGTCAAATAATTCCTATTTTTAGAATCCAAACGCAAGATTTGGTTTATAAAACAAATATTGACTACATATTGTTTTTTGAGGGTTAAAACTATAGCTCCTCTGTGTCCTTAAGACTATACTACACACAGTAGTCTCAAGCTCAATGTAGTCCATAGTTCTAACCATGTCTTGCAAAGCAGTTGATATTTCCATACTATGCGCAATGACTATGACCTGTGCCACTCAACCAGTCCTTCGACCCCTACTAAAACATCACATGATGAAACATGTATCGAACAATTTTCATGAGACAGGTATTTGATTCTGGTTCCTTGTTTTCACTTTTCACAGTGATACAGATAGTATCTAGTACCGTATCAAATTTTGAAATTTCATTAGGCAATTGTGAATTTCAAGAACAAACTACAGTGGAAACTCAGTATATATAACATATAATATATATAACAAGGTAATACAGTCAACTCTGCCTAAGTCAAATTTCTTGGGACTGAAGAAAATGCCTCGACTTAGAGAAAATTCGACTTATGAGGGTCAAAAACAATAGAAAATAAAGGAATGGGACCCAATACAGGCCTTCAACTTAGGCGATTATTCGACTTATGCGACTTTGACTTGTGCAGAGTTGACTGTATTTCAGTCCCAGCTCTTCATATTCTTTTGTGTTTTAACCCTGATATAACGAGATTCCTGCTATAACAAGGTAATTCAAATGGTCCAAAAGACCTTGTTATACCGAGTTTCTACGGTACAAGCTTTTCATAGTCCATAATTTTGTTTAAGTTCATGTTAAGATCTAATTTAAGGTGCACTATGGAATAACTACAAGTACCACGATAGATGCTATGCCTTTAAACCATCATGGCCATCACCATCATCATCATCTATTTTATCTAGATTGTTCTCAGTTAGTCTCCAGATAGCATCTGGTATTGAGTCGCATATTTGAAGCTGGTATATATCACCTTTTTTCAGCTGTTCTTGGATCGAAGGCTTTGGGAAAAGGAAAGAAAATGGAAAAAAGTGAATGGAAGCATTGTAAAAAATTAAAACAACAACACATGACAAGAGAGAATGATAGTAAGATACTCAGAGGGAGCGGGAAAGAACATTTCAGAGAACAGCATTGAACACACATAGTGAAGCTTTTCAACAAGCACTCAGAGTAAATCGCATGAATGAACAGAAAGCTGAAAATCAAAACAATATAAATGGCAACAAAAGGAACTAAAATATATGAATATGACAAGCTCTGACTGGCTGTCACAGATAATGAACAATTAGGCTTGCTGCTAGTTGGTTTGTAAACACAGAATTACTGAAATAAAGCGAGCATTCCCTCATGAACTCTTTCTTAGGGCACAGAATTTTTCATGATTTTCAGCTTTCTGTTCATTCATGCGGTATACTCTGAGGAGTGCATCTGGAAAAGCTTAAGTATGTGTGTTCAAAGCTTTTCTCTGATTGCAGTACCAAACATCTTTTCAAAAGAACAATTACTGAAATAGTAACCACTTTTGACGATCCTGAAATTAATGTAATGTTTAGTTTATCAGTGCTTCTGAGCAAACATACAATTATTTAATCCAATTCATTGCACATCTCTTACAAAACAGAGACAGGCAAAATAGAAAGGGAATATAAAGGGATATTCGTAAAAACATATATAATAAAAGAAATGAATAAATCATGAGTAATGATGTGGATGTGGGTGAGTAGCAAAGGCCAATATCAAATATAAAAAACACATAAAGAAATTTCAGATTTGGCACACAGCTGGTTTTTCATCTGTTGAATCTTTGCAAGGTTTTTTCCACTTGTTCTTATACAAGACAAATATTTTTATGAAACTAAGAAAACAAATTTAACAAGAAAGTAATTAAATGTGAAATAATAATTTGAACTCACCAAGACATTAGCAAAAACAGCACTCACTCCAGCTCTTCTAAGATCCACCATGAGATCAGACAAGCCCTGGACCACAGTATAGTCTATCATATTCACACGAGAGAAGTCCAGGACCAGCTTGGTAGGATGGTCTTCAGAGTAGCTGAGTTCTGTGATCTGTTCACTGATGTAATCAATGGATGGATAACGGATGCTGCTGTCTACTGTTACCACGGAAATGGATGCTGCCCCCACCTGATGTGATGTGAGCAGGTGAGCATAGAAAAGAGAAAGTACATGTCTAGGTTTTGCTAGTGTATATGATTTTATCACATGGCATAATATTGTGGCAGCTTTAGTTGCACTGATTTATTTTTCTCAAATTCCATTTATTTCTGGTATTTATACAGGGTGGCACATTTCATCAATTATGGCTGACTTCCATGAGGTCCTGTTTGGTAACAATATTCAATAACAATCATCAATAAAAAGGATAACAGTGGTAAAACAACATAGAGAAATAAAATACACACATATGCATTGTCAAATTATATGGAAGTATGGACAGTATTCCAATACTCAGTTACAGCTTTTTCTTCCTTGTGGTTTGGCTCACTAATGTTTGGTAATAGAGCTCTCAAAATATACTACCTTCTTTAAAGTCTATGCAATAGTTAGGTTTTGTTTTTCTAACAAAGTGGTTTAGAATATGGATACTGTTTTCTGTTCTCTTTAAAGATTCAGCAATTATTACAGTACAGTGTAACAACAACAAAAAAAAAGAGAAATACCATTATTCCTAATTTGAAGAAGGAAAATCTTTCAATGTAGTCCTTTAAAAACAGGAAATAATATGCTAATCTATACCTAACCTATACAAAGACACTCAAAACTTGTTTAGTGTGGAATTGTGTTATACATTTTGCTGAATATATATGTAAGAAAGATTGTGAGATAACTGACCTGTAACTGTTGTGAATGTGATCCTGATGAAATCTCTAGATCACTAATATGCTGTGATGAGTCTATTTTGATAGATGGCCTAGCTACAGGAAAGAGTAAGATCACCAGGTCTACACCAATACCGATTAATGTTCCATAGGCCACATCCAAGCCTAGAGAAGCTAGAAGAGTTACCACATAAGGTAGCAGGTCCAACTCTGAGTGCAATGAAATAAAAAAGTGGATGTATAGCGGAAACTAAGAATAATACCGGTAAGCTCTGATATAACAAGATTCCTGATATAACAAGGTAATTTTCATGTTTCTTTTTATAGTGAGTTGACACTGTACTTCAAGTTGCATGTCCAGTCCTAGTTTGAGATTTTCAGTGCTAAATCATTCTGAATCAACCTAAAGCTGTGCTCTAAACAACTTTCCTTAAATACACATTAATAATATTCTGAAAATAAAAATATATGTCTTCATATCACTTTTGGCTGTTAATAGTACATTAAAACTTATATTTTCACCCATTACAACATCCAATAATAGAAATTATGACCATTCCTGGGCTTCATTCTAGCATAAATATTTACTTATCCTTTAAAATCTTGCATCTCTCATTAATATCTAGGCTTTCAACATTTAGCTTTAGCCTGTCACCATATCCTGAATGTAACAAGCCAAAAGAAATACATGTCACTGTTACAAAGGTACCTTCTACTGTATAATGTGAAGAGTGTAATGACCGCATGAGCTAAACTGAAGAGAAGATAATAAACTCACTTCTAATTGTCCATAATCTCTTGATAATAGGAAGCTGAATGAGTTTAATGAGAGCTACTATGATGACAGCACCAAGAGTGGCTTCAGGAATTAACCTGAAGAGGGGCGTTAGGAATGCGAGGGCCAAAATCACCACTATACCGGTAAAGATACCAGCAGCAGGGGTACGTACACCACTCTGGAAGTTCACAGCAGTCCTGTAGATGATAAAAACAAGAAGAAGTGTCATAAAAACACAAGTAACTAGAACTGCCACAGCAAAAATTAAGATGCCCATAGCTCTGAAGTTTACAGCAGTCCTATTGATAATGAATATAAAAGAGGGGTGGGAATACGATGGCCAATATCACCACCATACCAGGGGGGTGTTTCATAAAGCTGTTCGTAAGTTACGCACGACTTTACGCACGACTGGAACATGTTCTTGGGTGCTAATCAGATTCTCAATCATTTACGTGTAGCACAAGAATATATCACCAGTCGTGCGTAAAGTCGTGCGTAACTAACGAACAGCTTTATGAAACACCCCCCAGTAAAGATACCAGCAGCAGAGGTTACTCACACCATTCAGGAAGTTTACAGCGGTCCTATAGATGTACAACATACGAAGAGTAACAGGAATGTTTGCAATAAGCTCAACATCCCTTCATCAGTCCTTAATCACTTTACAAAAAATGATGTGGAAATAAGGAGAACATTCCAGATTCTTCTCATCCTGCTTCTCCCTTTTCTGTTTTTTTTTTCTTTCTCCTTTCTTTCTTTTCTCCTTCTCCTTCTCCTTCTCCTTCTCCTTCTTCTCCTCCTCCTCCTCCTCCTCCTCCTCCTCCTCCTCCTCCTCCTCCTCCTCCTCCTCCTCCTCCTCCTCCTCCTCCTCCTCCTTCTTCTTCTTCTTCTTCTTCTTCAATCTAACTTTATTCCTTCCCCTCTCCCATTAACCCATTCGTGACAGAGGTCCACATTTTGTGGTTTGTCCCAATATCTTTTAATGCAAAGCCCTAAAAATCATACCAAATACATGAGCAGAAAGAGCAAAAAATTCTACACAAACTGTGCCCATTTTGGTTGCATCACTATTCATTGTTTGATGCTGAAATTTTTTTAAAGGAAAATAAGCATTAAAATCCTTAAATTGGCAATGTGATAAAAAGTTTAAAATCACCGTTTTCCCCTGCAAATTGGCAACTTTTTGACTTATCATCATAATTTCTGTCAATTTATATTCATTTCTGATACATGACGTTTTATAAATAAAATGTAGCAATAAAATAAAAATGATGGTGTTGCCAATTTGAAGAATAAAAGCTGATCAAATTAGGCTTTAAATAATTCCTGTCACGAATGGGTTAACAATGTTCTCATTTACCCTTCCACATCTCCATCATAAAATTTACCTATGATTATCAAATTATATTCTTTCTTTTATGGGTCTTCCACACAATTGCTACTTACCTAGAAAAACTACCTGTTACTGGATATGCTTGCACAAAAGAGCCTGCTATATTGCACACCCCTATAAAGAGAGAATGAGTAACAATGAATTATTTCTGATTTATAACAAACCTTTCACTAATTAAAGGGTAAGTCCACCCTAGAAGTTTTACTGTTTCAATAAAAAGAGCTAAATTTGAACAGCATTTTCAAAAAGAAATGAGCGAAATCGGTCAAAGAATAAGAAAATTACACTCACTCACATTTTCTAGTAAACTATTCTCGGCTCTGCAAATTGGCAACACTGATGACTTCATATGCGAGCAGGTCTCCATTCACTTTGTACATGAAATTTCACATTTTCTATATTTTCTTGGAAGTTACACATTTTCTAACCCCCATAGTCAATGTATGTTCAAAAGAATTGCTTTTTACATAACATACTTTGACTATGGGTTGAGAAAATGTGTAACTTCCAAAAAAATTGAGAAAATGTGAAATTTCATGTACAAAGTGGATGGAGACCTGCTCGCATATGTCATCAGTGTTGCCAATTTGCAGAGCTGAGAGTAATTTACTAGAAAATGTAAATGCACGTAAGTTTCTTATTCTTCGACCGATTTTGCTCATTTCTTTTTGAAAATGCTGTTCAAATTCATCTCCTTTTATTGAAACAGTGAAACTTCCAGGGTGGACTTACCCTTTAATCGAAATTTTAGAAAAAATAATTATCATTAATTAACTTACATTTTGGTTTTAAGTAAATCTATAACACCACTTGACAAACTGATTTTTAGTACATTGTTGAAAAGATAAACAAGATTTTCAACAACTGGGAAATGACATTTTGATTGTACATATGTCACCATTTGATCAAAAGAATTTGGAAAAAGACTTCCAGATTAATTGCGGATTTCCAACTGAATTGCTTTAAAGTTCAAAATAAAATTAAACTTACATACTAGAAAATGTAAATGAGTGTAATTTTCTTATTCTTTGACCGATTTTGCTCATTTCTTTTTTAAAATGCTATTCAAATTTATCTCCTTTTTTTGAAACAGTGAAACTTCTACGGCATACTTTCCCTTTAAATAAACTTAATCAAATTCATTAAATCATTTCAGAAATTACTAGTCCGTGGGCCAGTGTAGACCCCCCCTCCCCCCCCCCCCCTTAGGGATTTTTCACAGTTATGTTTTTTTTATTGTTCGGACCCCAAGGAATCGGAATCCACTTGTTGTTTTTTTTCTAAGTGGTGGGTGTGGCCTCTAGCATTCTTTACAATTTCATATAGGATACTTCCTGATGGTTCAATAGTGTCAATGATTTGAATTCTGCATACTTTCAATAGTTCATGTCACTGCTGGTTATGCAGAAAACATTCTCATTCTCTCTTTCTTTTTTTATGTACATTATACTGCCACATACAGTCAACTCTGCCTAAGTCGAATTTCTTGGGACTGAAGAAAATGCTTCGACTTAGAGAAAACTCAACTTACGAGGGGTCAAAGACAATAGAAAATAAAGAAATGGGACCAAGTACAGACCTTCGACTTAGGCGATTATTCGACTTATGCGACTTCGACTTATGCAGAGTTGACTGTATAGTACAAGCCTAATCACACAGTGACTATGAAAGATCATTTTATATAAGGGTATTAATCTATGCTTTGGTCGTATTATGGAATGCATGCAATTGCTATGTAATTATTTTGTAATGCATGGGACAAATCTTTTTGGATTCCCCCCAGAAAATATGTCATTGGATTAACTGCAATTAGACTAAATAATTTATAGACCAAATGACTGATGGACCAAATGGGTGTTGGACCAATCAATAATAGAGCAAATACTAATTGTACTTACATAGACCAAATGGCTATTGGACCAAATGGTCTTTAGACTTGGTGATTAGACCAAATGGCAATTGGACCAATCGATAATAGAGTATATGGTTATTGGACTGATAATAGACCACATGGCTATTAGACCAAACGGTCTTACACAAAATGGCTATTGGCTATACTTGCGACTGGATGAAATGCTGATTGGACGATATATTGAATAGTATATTGAACAAACTGATACACTATATGGCTATTGGACTACAGTCAACTCTGCATATGTCCAAGTCGCATAAATCAAATAATCGCCTAAATCGAAGGTCTGCACTAGGTCCCATTCCTTTATTTTCTATTATTTTTGACCCCTCATAAGTTGAATTTTCTCTAAGTCAAAGCATTTTCTTCAGTCCCAAGAAATTTGACTTAGGCAGAGTTGACTGTAGATGGCATTGGACCAAACAGTAATACCCATTTGGCATGCTTGATAAGAATTGTGTACTTTGGATCTCCATATATTGTGAATTATGAAATGCTGAGTATATTTTGGCAAGGGCTTGATGTGGAGATCATCACTCATTAAAGAAATATACCACAAAAGAGAAATAAAAATGTATTTACCTATCGCTATGAGTTCCTGGTTTGGCTCAACTTTGTAATTACTTTGACGAGCTGTTATGAGAAATAGAAACCCACAGATCATTACTTTAACAGGAAGTATTTAACAAAACAAAGAGGTTTCCAGACTTTCCTATGACCTCAATATAGGACATAGAAGGTGATTTGGTCTCGTGACTGATGCAATAAAAGGAAACTATTGATGTTTTACAAAACCTGATTACAAACTTTCCGAAACAAAGTAGTATCACACTGACATGCCAATAAAAGAATATGTTAACATTGCAAAACATTACCAGTTACACAAAACTCATTAAGAAGTGTAACCCTTGTGGTAATGAAATGATTTCTTTTTTTCAAAACACGTACACATGTTGGTATCAATAATGCCTATAGCATTTTTATTTATTTGATGTATGACAAAAGAGCAATGTAGATAAAATGCCTTGCTCAAGGGCATGAGTGCTGTACCACGGGGATCGAACCCCCGACTTTTGCGTCTCCAGTCAAGCGCCTTAGACCACCAGACCATGACACCTCCACTTTTAATTTTTAAAAACATGTGCATGTTAGTATCAATAATGCCTATAGCATTTTTATTTATTTGATGTACGGTAAAAGAGCAAATGTAGATAAAATGCCTTGCTCAAGGGCGTGAGTGCCATCCTGGGAAACGAACCCCCGACTTTTGCGTCTCCCATCAAAAGCGCCTTAGACCACTCGACCACGGCCCTCCACTGGGTCACAGCCTGAAAATGTGTGGACTACCCCCCCCCTAAAAAAAAAACATCTTACCAAATCCCTTTCCAATGACAATGGATTCAAGATATCCAATAAGAGGAACTAAAGCAAGGCCAACATTGAAAACCTAAAGGGAAATGAAAACAGAATGGAAAGTTAAGAGCTACTAGATCGGAGTCATTGATAGAAAAGATAGGCCGACAGCAGAGGTAGAACATAAAGTTTTTCTCCTTTGGAGTCCTGTATGAGATGCAATTGGGGTCATTACCACATTCTGCTGGGAAAGTACCCGTGATAAATGTGTAGCATTGGGTTATCATATTTTCTATACTTCAATTCATAATAACTTCAAAACTACTTTGTTTGACATTAAATTCAATTACAAGAAGTCAACACCACATCACAAGGTCATTCTAACTAAACTGTTTTAACACCAGATGTTAACTGTAAATACATCACTTACCTCTAAAATATTTGGTAGATAAAAGTTTGGAGGTTCGAAAGCAGGAATTCCAGTACTGTTTATTTGACCTGTTAGAGTGATAGCTCCATCATGGCCTGATGATTCCAAGGCTAGGGCTACTAACATACCACATGCTACAACTATGGCATTACGAGCTGAAAAGCATCAAAACAATGTCTTAAAATTACTATATTGTAACACTAACATTTCTACTCCATTTGTAAATTGCATTCATCACACGTTTCTAGAATATCATCAAAATAAAAAAAAGTTTACAAATAAAAAAACATCAACAACAAGAACCAAAAATATAATTTAGTCTCTTAATCATCTTGAACTTCCAGTGAATTTTTTTGTACACTGATCTGTTTTTTTATATCTCTTTTAATGATATCCCTTCTCCCCCCCCCCCCCCCCCCTTTTCGATTGGTCACATCTAAACATACAGGAAGTAGAATGAATTCCCCAGGCACATCACACATTTGTGAGAACTGTTTGTTACCTCTCCACTGGCTATGAATGAAAACCCAGGACTGTCATAATGATTTGTTTATATGGTACATTATACATCATAAATGTGCTAACGGTCAACAATGGCAGCCCAGCACTTGTGTCATTAGTCAACAAAAGCTGCTAATGGGTTAATCTCCTGACTAATGAATTTCCATATTCCCAGCATGTTTAACCCATTTGTGTCAGGAATTATTTAAAGCCTAATTTGATCACCTTTTATTCTTCAAATTGGCAAAACCAACATTTTTATTTTATTGCTACATTTTTCTTATAAAACGTCACATATCTGAAATGAATATAAATTGACAGAAATTATGATGAGAAGTCAAAAAGTTGCCAATTTGCAGGGGAAAACGGAGATTTTAAACTTTCTATCACATTGCCAATTTAAGGATTTTAATGCTTATTTTCCTTTAAAAAATTTTCAGCATCAAACAACGAATATTGACACAACCAAAATGGGCACAGTTTGTGTAGAATTTTTTGCTCTTTCTGCTCATGTATTTGGTATGATTTTTAGGGCTTTGCATCAAAAGATATTAGGCCAAACCACAAAATGTGGACCTCTGTCACAAATGAGTTAATACAAGAAACACCTGGTTCCAGGAAGCAATGGGTTCATAAACAGTGCAAGTGTTGTATAATAATAATACATTAATTTTCCACCTGGGGGTGTTTCTTAAAGCTGTTTATAAAGTTACGAATGACTTTACGAACAGCTTGAATACGACAAGCCAAATGGGATTCTTAATCAACTATAAATCGCATCAGTTAAAGGTGAGATATGCAGATGTAGATTAACATACTATTGTTAACAAAAAGTTTTATTGCAAAGTATATTATTTGCCACAAATTAATTGAGATTATCAGAAATGCAGTCACTCTTTGTTATGTTTGGTAACTTATTTGGTACCTCATATTCAAGTCGTTCGTAAAGTCATTTGTTACTTACAAACAGCCTTACCCCCTGGTCTATTTCATTAACAATATAACATCATCAAAACTCAAAGGGATAGATAAATACCTGTTCCCATGAACCATAAGAACTTCCACAAAACTTTGGTTGCCATGGATGCATCTTTCCAACCTCTCTTCTCCCAAATGATCGTGTCTCTTTGAATCAGCTGTTGAGATAAGAAGATTATAACATGAGGATACATAATAATTTCATATTCATACACACCTACACAGTTTACTTTCACTTTTGAGATGATTTAATAATAATAATAATAATTAGACCATTTATATAGCGCAGTCACTATGTAAATATACTCTACTGCGCTGTAGTGTAACAGAGCTCCCAACAATGCTACTGCTGAAACAAATTAAACAATTATGCATATAATACAATTAACCAAAAACTTCTGAAAAAAGATGGGTCTTCAATAAATGTTTGAAGATGGTAACAGTTGGTGCTTTTCGTATTTCCAGTGGTAATTTGTTCCAAAGCTTTGGAGCAGCGCAACTGAAAGCACGATCCCCAAGAGTTACTTTTGTTCTCAAGTGAGGTAGCTTTAGAAGCAGCTTATCCTGTGTACTTCGTAAGTTATGTGCATATGAATGTGACCTAAATGATATTAATTCAGACAAGTAATTAGGAGCTTGACCATTCAGTGCTTTGTAAACAAGCAAAAGTATCTTAAATGCAATTCTCTGCCTTATTGGCAACCAATGTATTTGAATCAGAACAGGTGTAATATGGGAAAACTTTGAGGAACTGGATACAAGTCTTGCACATGCATTCTGAACATGCTGCAGCTTGTTGATTTGTGAGTCTGGTAAACCAAACATTTACACACATAAAGAATTTCTCACAATAAAGGAAACATGACTTGGCATAAAAATGTTTACTAATAAAATTTGCTTATTCATCTGTAGGTATGCCAACCTTGAAAAAAACAATGCAGTATTTTGAAAGGGTGAAAAGCAGTATATTGGGTGGAACAACAGTATTTTCATCTTTTCTGCAATAGACATGTGAACATGTAGTAATACAATTTTGGGGAAAAAATATTTCCCATGAAACCTGCATTATTTTTGATAAAAAATAGTATCAAATACTGCAAAAAAGGAGAAAAGTTGGCAACTTCTTATATTTGGCACCTGAAACACTCCCCCTAAAACAAGGCATTAAGATAAAATCCAAAAATTGCAATCAGAAATCAGAATGATAACCTTTTGTGTCATAGGGGCATAAGGCAAATGCCAAATATCCAAATATCTAGAGTTGACATTCTATTACTTACAATATGATTTGATGTATTGAAAACATCATACCCATGGCATGCTCATACTATCATGTAGATACTACAAATAGGGTAGAGAAATATCATCATGTCACATATCTGTTTTTAATATCATGATATCATTGACATCTTGCTATCAAGTTAAAGGCATTGGCTAACTTTGTGAGCAGCTGATTTAAAAAATTCTCAAACTAAGATGAAACATGTGTATGAGTACTTGTATTTATACTCAAAAACCCTGAAGCCAACCATAATTTGGAAGGAAAAGCTGTAAATTAGACGCAAACCGCGATTTTATAAGCTTTCGTCTCGAGAGACACTGAACTAAGAGGACCTTTGGACGAATTAAAAAATACCGTTACTTGCCTTCCGCCGCGTGATACGTCAATACACACAGTGCGGTCCGTTGAGTCATGTGCGCATGCACACTCCTTTTACGTTGGGTCTATGCAACCGACCCTCGTATATTTTTCAAACATTGGTTCACATTTCTAATAATTAAATATACTTCCCGTGGATATTATGCTCTGAAACTTTCACACTGGTATTTTTACACTATAACCCTAATGTTTATCCCATTTTTAACTAACAAAATGAGATTTTTTTAAAATCATAACAATGTTAGCCAATGCCTTTAAGTAGTCCGTGCTCATGATCATTTATGAGACTTTGTAGAAGCAATGAAAGCTGGTTGACTTACAGTTAGTAAAACCAGCAAAATCATTGAAATAACTCCCAATAGAACATCCCATGGACTGCAAAGGGAAAAGAGTGAAAAAAAAACCCAACAAAAATATTACAGACATGATATTCTCAAGCATGTTCTCAATTCCTCACTTTGAAGTGAAAGGTGTTTCTAATCAACCACACTTTTTATTCAGAGTAGGATTTCAAATTATAGACTCATTTCTTGTATTGTCCAGAAAATGCAATGAAAATATGCCACGTGGGTATAATAATTTAAGAAAATTACTAGGCCTGAGTTGGTTTGGTCGGTCCACCGGTGACCAACCGATACTGCTGGGCTCCAGTGCAATTTTCTACACCCCGGCGGACCGATGAAATAAAGAAATACATAAGAAAATTAGTGTCAAAAGGCTTTCAAATTTAATAATGTGTGAAAGTTTTAATAGAAATACAATTTTTGGTGCCTAATAATAATTGGTTACATTTCAAACTATTTTGAGTGACAATGTGACACTGTGATTTCCTTGTGAATTTCATCAGTCCGGTCCGCGGTCTCCACCGAAAAATCACCGGCGGACACTGGTAAAAAAAAAAAACGTTATGACTCAGGCCTAAAAATTACTATCACCACTCAGTGATGTCAAAAGAAATATCTAAGTACAATACAGAACCTGATATTTGCAACATGAATAAAAGATACAAAATGAAATCACTACTGCAGCTATTAAAAGTATTATTAAAGCCTATAAACTTAAAGGTTCCACATTTAAAAAACGATGTTGATGCAATGTCTCATTATCATTCAATTACTAAAACCTTTTTCCAAATGATCACTTACTTTGCATTTGGAATATATTTGAAGGTATTATAGACATCTTCAGCAAAACTTCCCGATGAGAAATGAATACCCAGTACATGTTTGACTTGACCAAATGCTATTGTGATGGCTGATGCTGTAGTGAAGCCTGCTACCACTGAAGCTGAGATGAAACCAGTCAGAGAGCCTAACAAGAAAGGATCGATGGTGAAAGACTTTGAGGTCCTCTTTTGTTATAATCATGGATTAAATGGTGAATTTATACTAAAAGAGAAGGAATAATTTTACAAACTGAACATTTATTACTTTATCCCATATCTATGGGTACCAGGTGGTTCCTGTATGAATTCAATGAATTTGACACATTAACCCATTCATGACACGGAATTATTTAAAGCCTAATTTGATCAGCTTTTATTCTTCAAATTGGCAACATCAACATTTTTATTTCGTTGCTACATTTTTCTTATAAAACACCATGTATCTGAAATAAATATAAATTGACAGAATGTATGATGAGAAGTCATAAAGTTGCCAATTTGCAGGGAAAAACGGCAATTTAAAGATTTTCATCGCATTGCCAATTTAAGGATTTTAATGCTTATTTTCCTTTTAAAAAATTTCAGCATCAAACAACAAATATTAATGCAACAAAAATGGACACAGTATGTGTACAATCTTTTGTTCTTTCTGCTCATGTATTTGGTATGATTTTTAGGGCTCTGCATCAAAAGATATTAGGCCAAACCACAAAATGTGGACCTCTGTCACAAATGGGTTAACCATTTTTTTCTCTCTTATGGATCTGATTTTTTTCATATTCAGTTGAGAATGACACATTATGAAATATTATGAAGAATTCATAAATCATACACTTACTTTGTAAAACATTCTTCTATTTAATACTTTTCTTGCAGAAGTGTATTTCTTTTAGAGCAAAGCAGATGGGGTAAATTTCCAAGTGGCGTTTTCAATGGGGATTAACCCATTCCTGACAGAGTGGTTTGGCCTAATATCTTTTGATGCAAAGCCCTAAAAATCAAACCAAATACATGAGCAGAAAGAGCAAAAAATTCTACCCAAACTGTGCCCATTTTGGTTGCGTCAATATTCGTTGTTTGATGCTGAAAATTTTTAAAAGGAAAATAAGCATTAAAATCCTTAAATTGGCAATGTGATAGAAAGTTTAAAATCACTGTTTTCCCCTGCAAATTGGCAACTTTTGACTTCTCATCATAATTTGTCAATTTATATTCATTTCAGATACATGACGTTTTATAAGAAAAATGTAGCAATAAAATAAAAATGTTGGTGTTGCCAATTTGAAGAATAAAAGCTGATCAAATTAGGCTTTAAATGATGCCTGTTACGAATGGGTTAACCTAAAAAAAAAAATAAATTAATGAAACTTTTTGAAATGATGCTTTCTTGGTTGGTGCCTGGGAGTGTATCTCTGTCACAGACACTATGAAATTATCTGATAAGTTGACCTTCCAATGAAATGCAAAGATGGATGACACCACTCTTCCGAATAAATCTGTTTCATTGATGTTTAAAAGTTTTCCTAGCCCTAAGCTTTAATCATATTACCATAAAAAAAATACTAGCATGACAACAGGCTGTATGATTCTTACCAAGATGGAATATACCAAGGAACAGCTGTATGATACCACATAGGAATGCTAGTAAGATAGCATACGAAGGTTCATGGATACCAATATGTTGATTAGGATCTTGCTTTCCATATGAAGAGACGAGTAAAGACATAATGGCTGTAGGACCGATGGCAACGTCTTTGGATCCTCCAAGAAAGCAGTAGATAAAGCAACCCATGTACGATGAATATAACCCATACTAGAAAGGAATAAAAGAGAGATAAAGCAACCCATGTAGGATGAATATAACCCATACTAGAAAGGAACAAAAGAGAGATAAAGCAACCCATGTACGATGAATATAACCCATACTAGAAAGGAACAAAAGAGAGATAAAGCAACCCATGTACGATGAATATAACCCATACTAGAAAGGAACAAAAGAGAGATAAAGCAACCCATGTACGATGAATATAACCCATACTAGATAGGAACAAAAGAGAGATAAAGCAACCCATGTACGATGAATATAACCCATACTAGAAAGGAACAAAAGAGACATAAAGCAACCCATGTACGATGAATATAATCCATACTAGAAAGGAACATAAGAGAGATAAAGCAACCCATGTACGATGAATAAAACCCATACTAGAAAGGAACAAAAGAGAGATAAAGCAACCCATGTACGATGAATATAACCCATACTAGAAAGGAACAAAAGAGAGATAAAGCAACCCATGTACGATGAATATAACCCATACTAGAAAGGAACAAAAGAGACATAAAGCAACCCATGTACGATGAATATAACCCATACTAGAAAGGAACAAAAGAGAGATAAAGCAACCCATGTACGATGAATATAACCCATACTAGAAAGGAACAAAAGAGAGATAAAGCAACCCATGTACGATGAATAAAACCCATACTAGAAAGGAACAAAAGAGAGATAAAGCAACCCATGTACGATGAATATAACCCATACTAGAAAGGAACAAAAGAGAGCATCACATTCTTCCATACAAAAAAGTCTTTAGACTGTTGAAACTTTCAGTAAACAAACAAGAACAACATAGTAATCGAGATACATACTAAACGCACTGTTAGACAAGGTAAGCATTTTCCCTCCACAGTTACAACTGAAACCTGATTCAGTGTTACCAGTATTCACTATCTATCTCCTTTCTCTTAAAGTGCTATTTTATTTTGATTTCTGGAAATGGAAATCATTTTAATTTGAGACATACATACCGTTGCACACAGGAGGCTGTGCGACTAACAGCTAACTCCCTTCTTTATTCATTATTAAGCTAAATTCAATAAAAATATTATAAAAGAGGTAGTCTTGACCATTAAGTGCAATTTGTGTGTGGGTTTGGTTTTAATTCTGTAATAAAATTTATGTATTTTCCATCATCAGAGCTTAACTCACTTCATATCAGATCGCCCAAATTTTGTCTAAAATCAAAGAGTACAGTTTGAAGTTGAAACTATACTTCCAATAAGACAAAATTTGGTATGCAGAGTAACTGAGGCTTTTAAAGCTATCCCCTCTGCAATTTATTTTAGAATGACCTTTAACCCATTCGTGACAGGAATTATTTAAAGCCTAATTTAATCAGCTTATGTTCTTCAAATTGGCAACACCAACATTCTTATTTTATTGCTACATTTTTCTTATAAAACGTCATGTATCTGAAATGAATATAAATTGACAGAAATTACGATGAGAAGTCAAAAAGTTGCCAATTTGCAGGGGAAAAATGTGATTTTAAACCTTCTATCACATTGCCAATTTTAGGATTTTAATGCTTATTTTCCTTTAAAAAATTTTCAGCATCAAACAACGAATATTGACGTAATCAAAATGAGCAAAGTTTCTGTAGAAATTTTTGCTCTTTCTGCTCATGTATTGGGTATGATTTTTAGGGCTTTGCATCAAAAGATATTAGGCCAAACCACAAAATGTGGACCTCTGTCACGAATGGGTTAACATCATATGACTATACCTGAATTGGAAGTTTGGCTATGCTAGCATAGGCTAAGCTTTGAGGGATGACCATCAATCCAACGGTCAATCCAGCTACGATATCACTGATCAGGAAACTAAGAGAGTAACCAGGCAGCCATTTTGTAATCGGGAAACGGTCCTTCCAACTCTTCACTGAGCAATAGTTCTTTGCTGCTTTCTTTACAGTGATACAGTCCATGATTGATTCAATTATAGGAAAGACTTCTGATGTCCTAATGCTTCTTTAGCGTATCAACCTGGGGTTCGAACCATCATCAACTGTCTTCTGGAAGTAGTGATAATTTTGGTTCCAGTGAAGGTAGTGGAATTACATCATATGCTATACTGTGATGCACTGCTTAATTTTCCCACATCCAAGGCTAGCCCTGTAATGAAAAATAGAACCACAAACAAAAATCTGATAACGAAGTAATGACATATGTACTGTATGCATACATTTCCTACATGCAGTTGTAAATCTATCTAAATTTCAGATTTCATTTCAGGGTTTTTGAGTACAAATACAAGTACTCATACACATGTTTCATCTTAGTTTGAGAATTTTTAAAATCAGCTACTCACAAAGTTAGCCAATGCCTTTAAACTCAGTTGGTAATAGAATGACTTCTCCTTAGAGGATTGAAGGCTGACAGAAGTTGTAACATTTTATGAATAGGATTTTCCCTCACGGTCATACAGGGAAGAGAAATAGAGAGAGGAAGAGAGTGAGAGAGGAAGCGAGAGAGTGAGAGAGGGAGAGAATATGATATGGTCACTTGACGTGATCAGTGACCATATTGCTTACAAATTCTGGGTGGTATTTCACAAAGACTAAGATTGACTCAAATCGCTCTTAACTATGGTTGGCCATTCATGCCACTGTTTGCTTTCACCATCGGTCTCTCAAGGGATGCAGAAATCATTGTCACAAATTTGAAGAATTTACATTATTCTTTACTTTATCAACGAACTATAGAAAATTGTCAATCCTGCAGATTTGTGACCATGATTTGCAAATCCTTTGAGAGATCTACGGTGAAAGTAAACAGTGGCATAAATGGCCAACCATAGTCTTTGTGAAACACCTCCCAAACAGGTACACATGTATCCATCCATATGGGTAAAATGAAGGTGTATATGGGAAGAAAAATTTTTGGTTATGCACAGGCTTAATTTCCACTCTTCCACTCTCAAATATCTTTTAGGGCTTCAGATCTCCTAGGACTGCAAGTATCTCCCTATACAAGTCTCCACTGCTGGTCACACTGCTATCCTGTGGTTTGTGTGGGAGGGGGAAACCCCCCCCCCCCCCACCTGCCCCCATCCTCAGGAGTGGCAGCACATGTCCTTGACATATGGGGACCTTTTTCTGGCGAGAAGCCTGGTTAGGCCCTACGTTACTACGTATACGTACGTATACCGGCCTCACGTAACTCTATGTGCGAGAGTGCAACGCCGCATGCACACCGCTCTTTCGCCTGCACCTGTGGCCTAGGCTAACGGACGTAAATAAACTGACGATGTCGGAGGGTCTCGAAGCAATTAAAAGTCCGTTTCTTTATTTCTAGACTAAGAATTTAGAATCTACATGTAAGTTTGCAGTTAGATCTATCGGCCCGATGGCGAACTTGGAAGGTAGTTTTCATGGCTAACCGGGCAGGAGAAAGTGTGATTTGGGAACACATTTCTTTTGTTGACAAGCCGGTCTATACAGGGGCAAATTTCTTTAGTAAAATCTTTGAATATCTGTCATAAACAACCATCATATTTTAGAATTTCTATTTGAAAATGCAATTGAAAACCAAAAAAGTGGTTATTTTTGGCTCGCTCGCTCGTCATTATTTCAGAATTTCTATTCAAAAATGCGATTAAAAATGAGAAAAGTGGTTATTTTTGGCTTGCTTTGCTAGCTCATATTTTAGAATTTCTGTTAGAAAATGCGATTAAAAACTACAAAATGGTTATTTTTGGCTCACTCGCTTCGCTCGCTCGCAAAATAAATATTAAAATGTGTGTAGATCTAGGGGGGTCTGTGTGGGTCAGTGAGGGTGTGTGCTTATACTTGGGTTTCCAATGAGAATTTCTGATTTGCTATTTCTTGCCATTATTATACTTAATTATGGTAATTAATCAAGAGAGAATTATAAATTAGACAAACTTACCAACTTCCAGTGTCCAGAGTGTCCTAGAATTGGAGAAAAATCCATTTAAAATTTGGCTAATCCTACTACGCGATTTCGTCCTCGGGAGCTCGTTTAAATTACGTTCAAACTTGGCCAGTTCAGCCCGATGACGTAATTATTGCGCAATTATTAAAAATCAAATTTCCCGCAAGTTGAATGTTGTCATAGTATCTACAGCGCTTAGTCTTCGACAACTAGATGCATACATGTATTACATTTTGATTTAAAAGTGTATCGTTCCGCCTAAATAAAATGTTTTAAACATTAAAGATTACAAAATTAACACAATGAATTATGTTACATACCTGCTAATGTTTATTTCTTCCCTTACAGAACTTCCTGAGGCCGATGACGATGTTTTTGGCGATTTTTCGCCCTCGTCGGACGACGTCGACGTACCGTGTAGATTGCAATTTGTACACAGTTCTAGTGCGATGTGCGCTGCTGCGCAGGGCTAGAGCTAGGGCCGGCCGGCTGTTACCGCTGTGCATACATTGTGCGTGCAATGCGCTGTCACTGCACCTGCATAGCTCGCAAGTTTCTCTTTCTTCCTTCTTCTCTCTCTCTCTCTCTCTCTTTCGTATTGAAGTGATGATTGATTTAGAACTTCAGCAATAATATTTAATGCAATAATTTCGCAATTATTTGCATAATAAGCAATGATTTTACTGAATATTTACAATGATAAAAAATTTGAATTTAGAAAGTCGTATTGACAAACAAAACAAATGAAAAAAATTATTGTGGCTTATGGGAGGATAATGATAAAGAAGATGATGATAATAATGATGATGGTGGTGATGGTGGTGATAAAGATGGGGATGATGATTCGATGAGGAGGTGGCCTGAAGATGAGCAAATACGATGATGAGGAAGAGGATGATGATGATGGTGATGACGAGGAAGATTGGGAGAATTAAGAATGTGATGCAAGGGAGCATGATCGTGATGAAGAAGATGAAGAATAATTAAAAGAAGAAGAAGAGGAGGAGGAGAAGGAGGAGAATGGAGTTCAATCCTTTTCCAGAAAATTATGCACCATCAGACTCGAAAAACTTTTATTCTATCTTCTTGTTTTTATAAACATTTATACAAGGCTTAACATTTTTTAACACAGTAATTTACAAAGTACTTATGTAAATCCAAGTCCCCCATCCCTGGTTTTTCCGGAGAATGCACTTTAATGGAGCTTCCATTTAACCAGGGAGGTTTTAAACATAATTTAACCAAGTAAATCTTCTTTCCATTCCTTTAATTTTCTTTGCTGCACTGTTCCATAAATTTAAGCCCTCAAGGCCTCAACCCAAATTTTCATGCCAAGCACAGTCCCCTGGGGAGACCTCGGCCCTGACCTGGCCGCGCGCTGCTATATATAGTACATGGTTTCACTTTCACGTGTTATTACACACGCTGGGTTTTTTCCACGTTTCATTCATGATCAATGTAGTCTAATATATCCATTGAGGCCAGACCTCATTTCTTTCTGTTTCAGTCAATTTCCGATGTTTAGTGTAACAAATATGTTGCTTGTTTGACGATTTGATATAAAGAGACTCTTTTTGAGACTAGGTACTGACTGGCCGCGCGCGAGTTACATGATCACGTGATCGAAAGCAAGGCATATAATGACGTCATTTCTCTATATTTTTGCTCCTCTTTTGAAGACGCTTGCAGAAATTTTCACAAAACCATCAAAGAAGCGTGTCTAAATTCATCTTCTAACTACTCATGAATGTAGAATTCAGAAAATTCAGAAATACAAAAGTTATTCAATTTTTCAGGTGAGAGTTCAAGCTTGCAGGGGCGTCTCTCTTCTACATCGGAACTTACGATCTCTATCAAAAGTTCTTTGGCTGAAGATAGTCACCTTATTTTTAGAGTTGCCAATTTACCAATGCTCAGTGCAATTTAGTGATCACCTTTTATAGCGCCCTCTAGATCAACGACCTCTCTTGTGTAGACCGTTATTTCATCGACACCACCAAAAAACACTGAGGTCAAATCCGATGAAATCGGATGCATCTGAACTAGAAACATCAGGAAAAGGAAAGATTGTGTTTCGAGCGAGTGTCCAAAGAATTTTTAATCTTCAATTATGGTATGTACTATTTTTAATTATTGAGTATTTTGTGTGTATCATTATTGAATGATGCGAGATCACGTTGAGGGCCTAAGCGTAGCTCGGGGATTTCAGGATGCCAGGGCATTGGCCTCACTGTCTATTCTACTTATACTTAAAGGCATTGGCTAACTTTGTGAGCAGCTGATTCAAAAAATTCTCATACTAAGATGAAACATGTGTATGAGTACTTGTATTTATACTCAAAAACCCTGAAACCAACCATAATTTGGAAGGAAAAGCTGTAAATTAGACGCAAACCGCGATTTTATTAGCTTTTGTCTCGAGAGACACTGAACTAAGAGGACGAATTCAAAAATACCGTTACATGCCTTCCACCGCGTGATACGTCAATACACACAGTGCGGTCCGTTGAGTCATGTGCGCATGCGCACTCCTTTTACGTTGGGTCTATGCAACCGACCTTCGTATATTTTTCAAACATTGGTTCACATTCTAATATTTAAAAATAGTTCCCGTGGATATTATGCTCTGAAACTTTCACACTGGTATTTTTACACTATAACCCTAATGTTTATCCCATTTTTTAGTTACAAAATGAGATTTTTTTAAAATCATAAGTATGTTAGCCAATGCCTTTAAGTGTGAGATCGACAGAAAAAAAAAAATCGTCAAAAAAGTCAATCATCCCCCCCCCCCCCCCCCCCCCCCACTCCTCAGAGTGGATTTATGCCGGTGACATGCATGCAACAATGATTTTGATTGGCCAGTGACAATCAGTTGCAACTTGCAATCAACATGATCAATTGTAACTTTCTTAAACAGTTAGTTAGACTTAGAATTTAGATAGACCAGTCGACGGTCCTCCCTCTCCATGCTCTCCCTTCGCCTTCGGCCTGCGCGTTTTTCTGTCCAGCAGCTCTGTTTTATATAGAATTCATTAGATCCAGTACCACTGGCATTCGGACTTAGCTCCTAAATCAATGGAGCCTGAACTAGTTTCACTTACGGAATGCATTCTTCTGTACGTCTGTCCGGCTTTCTGAAGTACACACGCAGCTTCTCCTTCGGGCCATGCATGCTGCTTCGGGCTAATATAGCGATCATATGACAGTTCTTATGATCACGTGGTTTGTACAGCTGGAGTAGAGAGAGTCAGCCAACCTTTGCAGCCAACAATAAGCTAGCCAACAACAAGCCAGCCCACAATTCCAGCCCACACTAGTTTATATCGGATACAAGATTATGTGTATATCTGGATTGTAATTGGTAGTATCGTGTTGGGATGGGATTTTAGTGTTTAGTTCAATCGTCCAGCAACAGAGAACATGTACATTGAAGACACGAAAATTCAAAGTCAGTTTAAGTATGAAGTTAACATTTATTCAGTTGAAGATCAAAAATATGAACAGAAGTCTAGAGTAAGTCTGATGGTGACTGTACTCTGATGATGTCTTGAATGTAGTCTGAAGTATTCTGAAATATTCTGGTTCTCTCTGACTGGAGTCCTGAAGTGCAACCCTTTTATAATGGGTAAACCCTCTTTTGGGAGTTGGTCAACCTTGAGCTCTTGACCAAAGGCCTAATGTACGTCATAACTTTTACTCAGTATTGGGGGATTGGGTCAGTTATCTGGAAGGAGTCATGTAGTGAATAAGAAGACCATAAAATGACCAGTTCGTCATAGATTTAGTTGGAAGATGTATGAGTAATACTTTCTGAAGAAGAATGAAGTTTGTAAACATTTAACTTCCTGTTTTACTTCCTGTAGAAGTACTGATTAAGTATTGATATATTATAGAAAATAGTAAATTGGTCTTATTATCACATAGCATCCCCTTTTGTTAGAAAATGTGGCTTTCCCTCATTTGTCCAAAGTAAATTACTTCTCAATCAACTTAAATGGATAATCAATAGAAAAACAGAGAAATTTACAGTTACATTCTATTCTGCAGTCTATTCTATCCTAACAAATTTGTTTACTCCACAATTCTTCAAACAATCTTAACTTTAATCTCAAACATATCAAACATAAGAACTGGAGAAAAAGAAAGAAAATCAGAGAGAAAAGAAGAAAAAGGATTTTAAAGAATATTCAATCAAAATATATTCCAAACAAACATCAATTTAACTTCTAAATACACATTGATTTGTTAATGAAGTTAAAATATAACTTAATAGAACTTGAACGCTAAAGAAATGATAACATTTCAGTTATTCTTAATTCTGCCTTGAGGAGTAAAGAATTATCAACGGAATGTAATAATTATCATATACTGAAAATCCTTCAATAAAATACCAAATCAGCATCATTTGAAAGTCATAATAGAAAACAATAAAACTGAAGTTGGGGTAAACAATAAATCCAAAACTGAAACATACTGTTGGTAGTTTCCCGCTATTGTTTACCTCCTTGAACTAAGACAGGATGAATTATAACTTTGACGAATTGAAGTTGGGGTAGTATAACAAATTATGATGTGATCAAAATAGTTGCCTCATATCATATAACATATTAACATCATATAAATCAATCAGTTTCGAGCTGCGAGCATTCTCATCATAGGGAGATGTGCATCTATGCCAAAATTTGAATCATTTTGTACTTCCTATTCTGAAGCATATAAAACATAGAATTTTTGCACTAACCGAATCATCCTAATATGAGTTTTACTCTAAATTGCTCGGATAACGTCTCTCTGACGGTTTTTCAAGTACTTTCAAACTTGATTTTTATTCATGCTATACACAAAGCGTTGAAATACTCTAACAATGCCTTTATTGGTATTCTTTGACACAAAATAGTGTAGTCCAGTATCATTCAAACTGGAAAATTGCTTTGCTTTTACATACATTATAAAGTTTAGACTGAAATACATGAATTATTACTTTGTTGCGTCTACATTGATTATATCATAATGTGATTTTGTTCAGAATTGTCGGTCTATACACGAAACATACGCAACATGTTAAGCTTTTACGTGTTAGCATCATTTTAAATGCATTTAAACTTCCCATAGGGATTTCACGCTTACAGTACATCTTGATCAATATTCCTTTAATACTTTCCTAGGAACTTTTGGATACATGTGCGATGTTCAATGATTACAAATCTTTTTTTGTGTGTGTGTTTGAAAAACTATGATAAGTGAAATAGTTCATTTTGTTGTTGTTTTGGTAGCCTGTAATTGGGGTGAAATATTTATTAATTTATTTCCTTTAAAAATTGATTGTCATCGGTAATAGAGGGGCTTATCAAACCAGTAATAACAACGCATGGATACATTAATCAATCGCCTATACTACATTCTTCAGTAATACGCTAACACAAGTAATCTAAGCAAATTCTTGAATGAAAATATCAATTCAGAATAAGCATATAGTAATTCAAAGCAAAGAGATAAAAATCCTGAAATGTTAGTTGATTATTAGATTGGTTTGACTTACTACAGCCATCCAAATTAGAAAAATGTAGACAAATTATTGAAAACATCAAAAGACACAGCTAATCAAACCCCCCAAAATAAAAAACTTAGTAGAATAGAAGCAGTCCTCTAAAAAGCCTGTCTTCCAGATTTAGTGTCAATGATTTCGTCAATCTGTCATGATCCTCCATCTGTCAGTCTTGGGATGAAATTAGATGTCAAAGTTGGTTGATGTGGATCTCAGCTCTGTAGGTCTCTTCATTGCCACTGTTGCCGTAGTCGTTGCCTTTTTTTAATGTTGTCTCTACTTTCATCGCTGTCCTCATCGTCGTCTTCGTTGCAATGTGTTTGTTCGTCAGTCTGTTTCTTCCTTCTGTCACGTTGTCTTCATTGTCTTCGTTGTCATCTTGTATGGTTTAGACCGTTTAGTAGTCGATCAGATAAAAAAATTCAGGAGTCGCAGTTCAGGAGAAGGTGTGTTCGTTAGAATGCTGAAATGAGAGCTATCCTCCATCTCTTGTCAAATAAGCTCACCATGATGATATCAATTATCAACATTGTCTGTACTTTAGCTGGGCAAAACCGGGTTCTCCTTAGCTGGATGAAATTGTGCCCGGGTTCTCCACCATGTCGTGTTTTGGGACAGGATTTTAGTGTTTAGTTCAATCGTCCAGCAACAGAGAACATGTACATTGAAGACACGAAAATTCAAAGTCAGTTTAAGTATGAAGTTAACATTTATTCAGTTGAAGATCAAAAATATGAACAGAAGTCTAGAGTAAGTCTGATGGTGACTGTACTCTGATGATGTCTTGAATGTAGTCTGAAGTATTCTGAAATATTCTGGTTCTCTCTGACTGGAGTCCTGAAGTGCAACCCTTTTATAATGGGTAAACCCTCTTTTGGGAGTTGGTCAACCTTGAGCTCTTGACCAAAGGCCTAATGTACGTCATAACTTTTACTCAGTATTGGGGGAGTGGGTCAGTTATCTGGAAGGAGTCATGTAGTGAATAAGAAGACCATAAAATGACCAGTTCGTCATAGATTTAGTTGGAAGATGTATGAGTAATACTTTCTGAAGAAGAATGAAGTTTGTAAACATTTAACTTCCTGTTTTACTTCCTGTAGAAGTACTGATTAAGTATTGATAAATTATAGAAAATAGTAAATTGGTCTTATTATCACATAACAGTAGCATATTTTTGCCATGGATACCCATAAAATAAGATATGTGGGAATGTCAGATCCTATACTAAGCACCATATTTTTAGGCGTTTTCCCATCCAATCGTTTACCCACGATCATAGAAACATACCCTGCCGCCCTGATTGCCAATGTAGATTGGCATTACCAAGAAGGAAGCCACTGGGTGGCCATTTATTTTACCAAAACAAAAGAGGGTGAATTCTTTGATTCATTCGGGAGACATCCTTCCATGTGTTCTCCTCATTTCAAACCTTTCTTGAACAAGTTTTCCGAAGCATGGACTTATAACCAAAGGTCCTTGCAATCATTTTGGCCATGGTCTGCAGTGTGCGGGCAATATTGTCTGTATTATTTGTTCCATCGGGCCAGGGGAAATACCATGGCCAGTATCGTATCTACATTTAATCAGAGCCGTACGCAAAATGACAAAAAAGTACACGCATCCATCCAACGACTCTATCAAAAAAACAACGCACCCATTCACGATACAAATTTCATTCTCAAATAGCAAGGTCTTTCAACGATTGTGCATGAATGATTAAACTTTGAATTGTATATGTATTGCAATAAGTTTAATGCATTTTCAATTCAATTTCAATTTATTCAACCATAAAAAATATCAATATGCACTTTGTAAATATTTCATGATGTCAACAATTTATGTGTATCTATCTTTAGAAAAAAAAAGATTCGTTTGCGTTGTTGTTGTTGTAGATCAAGTGTAAATATTCATATTATGTTTTCCAAAAGTATAAAATGTTTTAAATGTCTTTTGACCAACCAGCCACTCATACTCACATGCATGCATAGGAAAATACAACGTTGTTTGAACAGATGGAAAAAAAAAGAGAAAACTGTTATTATGTATACATCGATGTCATATTTATTGCTTAGATATTTCAATAAAGTTTCACAATTACATAAAAATATACATTTGTCTTCAATCTTCTTACTTACAGTTGTATGGGATTACAGTTTACAATCTGAATGGGGGGATTATACAATACCTCTATAACTCCATATGGAAAGACTATATACGAACAATTTCTATTCACGTATTTTTATTTTAAAAACATTTCGAGAGAGAGAGAGAGAGACAGAGAGATAGAGAGACAGACAGACAGAGAGTCCAACGTGTAGACCTACATGAGCTACATAACAGTACGGAACATCAATACTAAATTACTTGTAAGTTATTACTTACGTGTTAAAGAGAGAAAAGAATAAAAAAAAAACATTGCAGATACAAATAAAATTACAGACGATTTTTCATATCATCTACGTACAGGTAGAGCAGTATAAACAGTACATCACTACAATAAAAAAGACGGGAAATATTGCAACTATCCATCGTATACACATGTTTGTCTTTTCAAAAGTTTCCCATTTCAGAGTGGATTTCTTTGATTTTTTGGATGGTACACGCAGAGGCGTTTTAGACCTCGTGGTCATGATGAGTGGTGTTTGAGGTAACACTTTGGGAGACTTTGTGGGACCTTTCAATTTGATTTGTTGCAAGATTTCACGTCGGTCTTTATTCATGATCAAAGACTCTGGTACATTTACATCTCGCAGAACATGTAAAAATATTGCCAGCTCGTAGGCTTGGCCATTTTACGATCTATTTTTCAATACATCATACATTAAATCAATCATATTTGAACCTCTTGAAACTCGACCATTGAAAATCAGTTCACCTCGTGTATTCCAACTCCACAAAGCATCTTCAGGTTGCTTTAAGATATGATCCATCAATAATGTGGCCTTGTGTGTCAATGTTACTGGTATTAACATCTTTATAAGTTGCTCCCTCATGGAGCTTGTTTGCTCTATATCACTCTTTGGGAGTGCATCTTGTTGGCATGCTGCAAGAAAGCTTTTCGCTGCCGAGGAGTGCACTTCGCAAGCACACGCAGCTCAGGCAAATGGGTCTTCACCCTTTGAGTCATGATGATCGAATGAACAATGAAATGAAATCACATCTTACCTTATACTTTTAGGGACATACACAATGGTAAACTCATTAGGAAATATGTGTGTTCTTAATCTATGAGATTCAGGCGTTGTGGGTTTCAAATCATTCAGCAAATAATCGTAAAGATTTTTTGTAGCGTCATGGTAAGCTTCTTGTACATATTTAGTTTGACCTGGATAGAGTTGACGCCCCAAATGGGTTATTTGAGATTTATCTCTGGGATTTTTGTAAATGACCAAATACTGTGCATTTAAACTTATGGTACGTGTCTCTTTATCAGCATGAAATAGATTCTGAACAATAAATATGACCGACAGATTGCGATGATGCGAACCGCGTGTAAACAGACTCGTCATATTTGCATCTTTGGTACATTCGGCCATCAAGTCATCAACAATAATCAAATTACGTACATCTGAATCAACAAGACTATCAAAATTGCATGGAAATCCTTCAATAAATTCAATGCCTGGTATTTCATTTAACATTTCAGTATAGGCTTTCTGATACACTCCATAACACCAAATTATTTTTTGAGGTGGTTGTTCAATCATATACTGATAATACCTTAAAAGTTTCCTGACAAATACCGTTTCATCACTCCCTGTAGGGCCTGCGACAATGCAGGTAACAGGATGAACAAATTTAAAAGTCATGATGAAAAACGTCTACAAAGTTTCAAACCTCCTCGGAATACGCTTCCCACGACAAATGACAAAAAAGACGTAGTCCTTGGACTTATGAAAGCACATGCTCGCTTGATTCGATAAAAAAAAAGTTACAGACACGCAAAAACCCAGGTACTGTGGAGCATCCTTTCCTCATCTTTATGTTGGCAAAGTGTTTGTTGATTATTTGGATTGGAAGCACTGACAGTTTCGGGAGAGCCCTTAAAACTTATTTGTTTTCAAGAATTTAGTGCGTTGTCATGCAGTATTTCAAACTCATACATGCTCGTTTTTCTTTGAATGTAAGTTTATAGTACATAGCATAATAATTCATTAATTATTTTCTGTCCTTGTTACTCTCTTTTTGATATATATTGCATATTTACTATGATATTCATATTTTGTTTTATGCACTTTTGCATCAATAATTGTAAAGCGCATAGAGAACTATTCCAGTTATTATGCGCTTAAAGTGATTACACAATGGTAAACAAAGTTTTGATATATGATCGAGAATAGAATTCTAAGAAGAATGACATTAAAAATATAACGATTTTCAATCGAAATCAAAGCATTTTGGCTAATTTTCTTATGAAAGTTATGAGCTGACCAAAACAATTGAGTATGAGGTATGTCGTAAAAGTGGGTACCCAGCTTCGCGCATTACAGTTGCGCTACGCGCTAGACTGTACAACATGTATTATACCTTGCGCGCATTTTGCTAGAAGTGCGCGACAAGGTACCCACTTTGACGTCATTTTGACGTCAAAGTGGGTACCCAGTTGAAACTGGGTCACAGCTGAAGGGTCAAAAATATCCTGAAATCTTACCTCATTTGGGAGTTTCCTTGGCAACAGAACTTTAAAAAAAACTTTAGACAGATGATTTTCTGCTAATAAAATCATGCTCTTTTAAATGAACTAACATTGTTTCAGCATTGGGTACCCCCTTTAATAAGTATTCTCTATTATTATTATTATTATTATTATTTTCGGCGCAGGTGTGGCACAGGGGAAACATGAGCTTGTTATTCTCTTTCACGGGCAAGACAGGATGGAACAGATTTCGAGGGGGTAATACCTTCCACCTGATGAGACCATTATATTCCGACGCATCTTTGAAGTTATCTGTGATGACTCTGGGATGACCCAAGGGATATGATCCGTACTTGATGATACTCGGATAGAGTGAAGTGAAATCTACGTACTTGATTTTTTCTCCCTCTTTGCACTCGTAGAGCAAGCAGCTTGCATTCGTACGCCCACCATAAAAAGCTTGACGGGGATCTAGGGGGATAGGATTTGGAAGCCTCTGTTTGATACCTGGAAAGATGGTCTTTCCTACCTCCTTATCCCAATGGCACTCCCACATAGTGACATAATGCCAGTCTTTGAGGATGTTTTGGACATACCTTTTCTTCTCCAAGGTGTCGAGATGCAATTCCCCCTTCGTTCTGCGGAGTCCTCTTCTACCACTGTCTGTGTCGAATGAATAGCACTCCAGGCAACCGTGCCAATAACAGCCGTTGAATTCATAGAGAGCTTTGTTTTCTTCACAATATCCGTCCACTTTGTACTTCCCTACCCTTACCTCTCCTGCATTGCGTGCATGTCGGATGTATACTTGTTCCTTCTCGGCCACATGAGACAGCCATTGAATGGCTTTGTTGGATTAGATTTCCTCTGGCGCGTAACCTCGAGGAGGTATGATGGCAATCGTGTCTTTTTGGAGGAAGTTCCTCCTGAAGACAAGATGGCAGGCAGCGGCAAAAGTGATGCACTTAGACAGAGGGTCGACACCTAGATCAAAGTCACACCGTTTTGACACTTCCATAAACAGGGTCCTGAACTGCAGGCAGTTCTTCTGAGTATGTCCACGTCACTGACGCAGTAGGCGTGTATCTCTTCCGACATAATGAACTCCCGCCCAGACGATACCTCTCCATCATACCAGGCAAGAAACTCTTCTCTCTTCTTGGATGACATACCTTCTGGATAGTAGTACTTGGCATCTGGTATAGGTCCCTGATAGTCCATGTTTGAGTCTGTGTTGAAGGGATGTGGAAAGAAGACGTTCTTGAGTTCTTCTCTCCAAACGTGGCTGGCATGGTTAAGAAATTTAATGAGTCGATGAAACGGGTGCCATTGTTAGGCACTTTCAAGCTCATGATTTTACCACCCGCCAAGATCAAGCTGGGGATGATGCAGTTTCGATACAGGTAGTCTTGGATGAAAATGCCGTCATAACTTTTGAAGTTAGGAGCGATGAAAGCTGCACCTCGGTTCTCTTCTGTGTCAAATACCCAGTCACAAAAGTCTTCACCTGTGTTGGGTCCTTGAAACACACGTTGCTTCTTGTCTGCCTTACCACAAGTAGTACAATCTTGTTCAAAAGGTTTCTCTGCGCAGAAACCGCTCTCTGTGCCACGCAATAGTTAGTTACATGCTCGCCGGTATCTTACGTGCATTCAATGTCAAAAAACACAAATTCTTTGGTTGCTTGTCCCATTCATTGGGACGATTCTCTTCTCCTTCACGTTCATCTTCAAGGTTTGAAACTTCTTCCAGGCATGTGCAGGCCTGTAGCCTCCTCATTAATTCTACTGTGGTAATCATGGTGGAATCTACAATTGGTTGCGCTGGTGTTGAAAGACGAAGGTCAAATGTGAGCTGGTACTTTCATGCAAAGGTGAAAAGGGTCATAAGTCATGCCAACCATGTGATGTCACTTCTTCCACAATATCCTCGCATTCTCATTGGTCGACCAAACACACACACACACACACACAACATGAGTGTACCTCCAGAGGAAGTCCAGTGGTTGACCACTCTGGCCCCTCCCCCTACTCTTCCATGAGTCTTCATACATTCCATGAATCAACAACAAGTAAGTATGAACAATTGGGATCCCCTATTTCTCAGGTCTATGTTTCAGGGGCCCTCCACGAATCATTCACCAACAATAGAGGTGGACTTCCAATATTAATTACCGCACTTCCAAGACCGGAAGGATAACTCATTAACTAATTTCCGCTTCCATATTGTTTACCGGAAGTCACCGGAAGGATACCCATTAACTAATTTCCGCTTCCGTATTGTGTACCGGAAGTCAGCGGAAGGATTAATTAATTAACTAATTAACCAATTAACACCTTCCAAGGGGCCCTATCTTGCTGCTCAGGCTGGTACTTGATTCATTTCCCAAGCAGATCATCTAACGTAAACATTTTAACTCCTTAAATGACAAGCACGCCCCGATCATTTGCATCTCGACATCCTCATAACACAGTTAAATATTTTAAAGATGCCGTTCATTAAAATTAATATTACGATCTCCAAAAAGAGATAATTTGAAATGTAGGAGATGATTTCAAGATTACATCTGATTTATAAATTCCCTTCTAAACATGCTAAATTTATATAGTGTTGATTAACATGATACACCTCTATTAAATGGAGATAGCAAAACGTGGATCGTACTTTGTAATTTCCTTGATCAGAGTTGATTCGTTGCATAATTTCTTATTTTCGCCATATCTACCTTCTGTAGTATTGAAGGGACATAGCGCACTTGAGTTCGAAACCGATCCAAGGGTAGATCGTTCCAGGGTTGCATTTCCGTAGACTGATTTCTGGGACATCGTCCTGCAAAAAGCACCTAAACAAGAAAATGCATTATTCGATATTGCCTCTTCTTAAAAAGTCAAAGCCAATCTTAACTGCCCATTATTTCTCAGTGTTTCAGACCACAAACTTAAAATCGACCCCGAAACAAAATTCACCTCAGACATGTGACTGCATAATACAATTCTCACGTGAAACAAGAATTAAAAAAAAAGCAATTAAAAAAAAACAAAGAGCAAAAAAAAAAAAAAAAAGGAGCAAATTACTTGCTGTTCAACTAAAGATTATTCGGTAATTCTCAATGGGATCAAAGAATAAGAGTCACGGGACACTGCAATCCGGAAGGTCCAGTATGTCATACCTAAAATACAGGTCAACTATGTAAAGGCAACGATATACCGGCAAAAACAGGACCCTGCAAACCTTCGGTTTGAAAATCATTGATTCCCTGTTGATAGTCCTACATACAGCTGCATTGGTTAGTATTCTGATAATCATGTTTATGACGTCATAGTAAAGTATGCCTATGTACAGAGGAGCAAACTTACGTGATCGACACACTTGTCCTGCAAACCTCTCTGTACATTCACACCAGTATGTGATACGATTACCATCCTCTTTACTGAGGCAAGTTCCTCCATTAAGACAAGGAGTCACGAGACAAGAAAACTCTACAGAAACGAAATTTAATAAATTGAAACATTTCACATAGTCCGATCGATAAAATACTTGGGTCAACAAACGTTTCGGTCAGAGGGTGATGGGGCGGTTCCCCCCCCCCCCCCCCTCCGACGCCAAAAAAAAAGCGAGAGAACGTATAAGAAGAGGAGAAGCAGACAAGAAACGAGAGACAAAGAAACGTCAAAGCTTCAAACTCCGCCTCACCTCCTCCCCCTCCCCCCCCCCCTACTCTAGCGTGCTTTAGGCGCTCAATATGCAGATATGTAATTCGCACGCTTAGCATGCTCACTGCCGCCCCCTAAAAATGAAATTCTGGCTAGGCCGGTGAATCTGCTAGGCTGAAGGATTTGACCTGAAATCTTATAAGGAATGTTGCTGTGAAGGTTGTTTTTTTTTATTCCACCGTGTATGTATTCAAAAAATCCCATCAATGAATCGGGTCATTTCTATAACAACAGTTGGCCGGGTCATTTCAGAGATATATCAAAAGCAATCTAAAGTTTTTTCATTAGTAATGAAGATAAGAGATTTGTATTAACATTCTTGAATCAAACTCATAATTGCTGCCCGTTGACATAAGCGAGATAATGATTAATGAAAATATGTACTATTTACCTCGATTTATGATTAAATCAGTGTTTCCATAGTGGTTGACCTGAGCACCATTACTCAAAAAATCCACTCTTCCGCTATAAGCATAAAGTTCCACAAAATAGAATTGGTTTGGACTGAGATTCCGGATAATATGACTGAACTGATCCGGCGGCAGAACTTCCTGTTAACCGAAGCATCAGACCAAAATTTATCAAAATCCGTTCACGTGTAGGCTTCGTGACTCTTCTAATAATTATTGAAATCTCGTTTCGGTCATGTACTTTTGACTGTCGGCAATTTTATATAAAAAAAACACTGCATTGTAACAGACTTGAACAAATTAATGAATCTTACTGAAAACAATGAAGTATTATCTATGAATATCTTTCAGAAATTCCACATCCAGTACATCTAATGAAAAAATGTATTCATTGAGAAACTGTAATGAACGTATTTATATTACTATTGACTTTAACGTACATGTAGTTATCAGTTATTCTCAATCAAGATTATTAATCATTTTTAGGGTATAAGCGTTCAGATGGGTTATACATCCATCAATGTTTTAAAGAAGAGAAAGAATCTGTTAACTTTACTGATCCATGATCATGCTTCTGAAATTTGTCATACTATGATAGTGATAAGCAGTGACGTAATGAGCCAAATGTGTATTTGGGGGGGGGGGGCGGCGCTATCCCCCGCAGCCCCTTCCTCGTGCAGGGGTCAAGCAGAAAGAAAAAGGTCCTCGAGGAAAATAGAGAATAACAGTATCTGAAAAAAGGTCCAATCGACTAGATATTCAAGAGAATTCGATGCACTGACAATGTTGAAGAGAAACAAGCAATAAAAAAAAACCTTGGTCATGAAAATTTTTGAGGGGCAGAAGCCCCCCACCCCACCCCCACCAGTACGCAAGTGTGGTGCTAAACGAGAATGTGGAAAAGAGCATACTTGTACAGATGTCTCCATGTCTTCTGTACCCCATCTCAGTACGAAACCATTAAAAGATCCTTTGAGTGGCGCTTCCCAGGAAACCGTTATCACTCCTGTAAACCGCTCCTCGTAACTGGCGTCCCTAGGATAATCTGGTCCTACGAAAGACACGTAAGTCGCATAATGAATTTGCTGTTAACATGCAATAATCATGCTCACACAAAGTGTCGGAGGATTCTCCAGCCACTGAAGAGTCATAGGTATCACGAGGGAGGGGGAGGGTTGGGGGTATTGCTCTTACACAGTAAATGAAATATGAATTAACAAGGTTACTATTTCGTATGGGATACCCCTCTCACTCTTCTCTCTCTCTCTCTCTCTCTCTCTCTTCTACCTATTTGATATTAATTTTCGGAATGTCTTCCACCATTAGCTAGGTAACTGTTTATGCGCTACATAAGAATATGTATCAATTCACGTCACTTGACTTGTAGTCATTACTCCCTTTATAAATAATGCAATTTATACTTTAAAGTGACACAAAGTACTTCTGCCTACTGGTTAAAGTGTTGAATGAGGTTTGTTGTTCTTTCTGATTAGCTGCATGGTGTCATGCCATTTATCACGATTTCATACTCAGTTCCTGGTGTTAGATCCGTCAAAGTTACGGTAAAGAGTTCTTCCGTAACGGCATGAAATGTCGACCGTGTAACAGATCCGCCAATTTCCTTGATGCTAACTTCATACGACAAGAAGTTAAGAGAAGCACTGTGTTTCCATGCCAAGGTGATACTAGTTGTAGTGACATCAGTTAGATTCACCGAGATACTAGTTTCACCATCTTTGTAAAACAAGCAATTGGAACAAGAAAACAAAATAATAAAGAAAGGGGAAAGAGAGAAAAGGCTTTTGTTGTGTTATCGTACAGTTTATCTATTTTGAAAAAAAAATATGTTACGTCCATGAACTAATTCTACGAGATAAAAATCGCCGATAGAGACTCAGACATGTACAGATCTGGGCATTGAAACGATTTATCGTCTCATTCACGAAGCACTAGTACTACTTTGTACATAAGTTAATATGTCTCTCGAATGTCCTTAACATGTACTTCATTCTCTGAAAGGATACTTCTTCTCACGTGTTGTGGCTCTGACTGAACCAATCTCCATCTCTGATCCGTTCATAAGCAGAGAACGAACGGTGAATGTATAGGTGGATGATGGCATTAGATTCGACATGACAACTTCTGAACTGGTTGTTGTAAGGATTTGTCCTGTAGTCCCATCTATTGTCATTGGTGTAATGCTGTACACGACTGCCTCGTTGATCGATGGCCACCGTAGTGTGATGGCAAAAGGAGTTATGTCGATTACATCTACCTACAAAATGACTTCTATTCAAATAACAGAGTAAAAAGGAAAGTGGCTAAAAACTATTTCAAAATCTTTAAGAACTAAAATCCGTGATCTTGCTGTACATAATTATCCCCCACCCATATTCCAAATACCAGATGTTAAAATACACGAGACAAGGCATTATGCATTATGGAGAAGGGTAAATATATGGAGATAGCTCTGATGGAGCGGAATACCATTTATGATTTACACCAATCCTATTGGAACACTTGACACCTTTATTCATGAAGTTATTGGTGACTGTATAAAGTCATGAAATACCATCGGGTGGAACATGTGCGGTGAATATAAGAGAACGTCCTTTTTCCCACACGCGTCCAACCACTTCCATGATTTTAGCATTACGGCCATCATGGCACTGAATATGCAACTAATCCTGAAGCTAAGAGAAGACATATGATTAACATGAGACTTGCAATATCAATATATCAATGTATTCACAATACACTATCAAAAAAACCATATGTGACATTAATTTCAAAACAGTGGATTTGTTTATTATAGGTTTTCCCGTCCAATGTCGCACTTAGTGCATGCAAGAGTATAAATAGTTCATTCAATATTTCGCTATAGGGCAACCA
Organism: Echinometra lucunter; assembly: GCA_029962745.1. Lineage (NCBI taxonomy): Eukaryota > Metazoa > Echinodermata > Echinoidea > Camarodonta > Echinometridae > Echinometra > Echinometra lucunter. The sequence goes on from CM057155.1 coordinate 1,568,691, forward strand.
AAAATCCACACTAGTCATTCAAAATCGCCATAGGGCAGTCAAAAATTTATAATGGGCCTTCAGATTCGTCATGGAGCAATCAAAAGTGTAAAAACATCATTCAGATTCGCCATAGTGCATTCAAGTTAGCAGGGAAGGACACGTGACTGTAGATAGGGCATTCGAGTTCGCCATAGGGCATTCATGTTCATAACTAATGCATTCAATTCAGCACTGTGTTTACATGACTTGTATACAGTATATACATTGGGAAAGAAAATCATGATACTGTATACGTGATATGATTTATGTTTCTAGTCAATGCATATAATTGAAGAGATGGTGCAAATGACCACAAGAAAATATACATTATGAAAGTAAATCATGATATTGTATACATGCTATGATTTATGTCTCTAGTAAATGCATATAAATGAAGAGATGGTGCAAGTGACCCCAAGGAAATATACATTATGAAAGAAAATTCACAAAGATAAAAAAAAGGCATATGAATTATCGGAGGGAAATGTAAGGAAATTTTCCCTCTCTTAATTCATCTGCCTTTGAGCCACCCGATAAAAGTGATTTCTATTCGGCGACTTAATATAAACAAAGTAAGCTCAGAAAGCGGAAGAAGATATAAACATGAGAAGCTATCAAAAACAAACAGAAAAATTGCATGTGCTAAATTGGATGCACAAATTGGATGCACAACTGGATGCCCAATGGCGAAATTGAATGCTCTAACTTAGCTCGAGGGGGTTTCACGGGCGAACTTGCTTGCACTATGTACGAATTCGTATGCCGATTGGCAAATTTGGTTGCCCTAAACGATTATGAATGCCAATTGGCCATTTTGCCTGCACTCTTGCGAATTTGAATGCCGACTTATCTTTACTTTTGCATGCACTAAGTGAGAAATTGGACGGGAAAACCTACAGTAAATATCGATTGAGATATCCGAAATGTTGCAATAAGTGATTCAGGCAGTATTTTAGAAAGCATGTGGGAAACTGCAATTACAAGCCCTACTCTCCAAGATTCTGGACACAATACAATCAGCATTTATTCTATTCATCCTTATAGGATTTAAATTACACATATGTATAAATTGAACCTATGTTTAACCATTACAATATTCTTAATCGTTGATTTTTATTATGTTCAGATTGATTTTTTTTAAAATAAACATCTCTGAAAGAATTATTTGCTGTTATTGTGGACATAAATGAAATAAAATGAAACGTGAGAAGGATATTTACCGCAATCCCTTCCATAAAAACCTTGACGGCACTGGCAGAGGTAGTTCCAGAAGTACTAGTACATATTGCACCATTACGGCAGGGATCACTCCAGCATCCATTAATAGCTTTATACGACACATAATGGCTTTACGTCCATTTTAAATAGGGCAATAACTCTTTGCACGGAACATAAATCTACTGTTATGGACAATCAGGTAGTGACAGAATGAAAGTAACAAATACACTGCTGATTACCAAATAGAAAGATGAATGCAGTGCGCCTGCTACACGCCTATATTATGTATATTCAGCCTATGTACACGTCTATATCCAGCAAAATTCTTGGCTCAAACTGTTTTAAAGTTATTGTGATAACCAAAATTTAAAAAGCTTGCCGGTGTTTACTGTGATCCAGATTCATGATGATTTTATCCGTAAAATAATAAGACTAACTGACTCGCATTGTATGTGCTTCTTTCTATTACATCTAGGTTATATCTCATTATATGCTTGCATCTCTCGTCTTCAAAATTACGATCTACCTATTGCTATGAGTTGCATTTTTTTTTTAATATTTAGAATTTAAAAATATATGATTTCTCATATATATATATATATATATATATGCGCGTTTTTGCTTTTGTTTTCATCATGTTGACGCTCAACGAATCTTGTCATTCCTTGACAAAGGGCTATGCCCGATATATATATATATATATATATACACATATACACTGAAAGAAATGAAAATAGGAGAATAATAATTGCGTAGCTCCCTCAATGTTCCACAGATCTGTCATCCATTTTGAATCAAGGGTTGAAAAAATGCCTCCGCCGGGAATCGAACCCGGGTCACTGGCTTAGAACGCCAATGCCTTACCACTAGACCACAGAGGCGGGCCAGCAGTTAGGCGTGATCGAATCCAATTGACCGACAGACAGATTTCCAACCCTTTTTGATCCTTTATTTGGTGCAGATGAGTTAATGAACAATGAGAAGCCGCATGCCGCAGTTGGATCTCAGCTAGAAGCCTGGATACATGCATAAGTCAGAATAAGGGGACAATACATTGCATTTGTCAACTTTCTTTCAATATATATATATATATATATATATGGCGCGTTTTTGCTTTTGTTTTGACCATGTTGACGCTTAGTAAATCTTGTCATTCCTTGAGAACCACAAGATTATTTTGTGCATGCAACTATATAATAGTCCTCATAAAAAAACGCTCACCAAAAACATTGTTGAATGAAGGAATATTCTGAATTGATTTGCTCCAGTTGATACGTGGGAACATGTAGAATGACATAAGAAGGGTGTTGCAACAAGGAATTGACAGAATTCTCAGCTATGCCTAGTAACTTTTGTGATACAGTTTAAAGTCTTGATGTCAGCCATGAACCCTGGTCCCACGTATACAAACTTCTGCAGAGAAACATTCAGCTTTCCCCTCCATTCAGTTGCCTAAATGTGTTATGCCTCCTCGGAATCTAGGTACCGGCCAATGGAGATAATCCGTATTACCGCCATTGTGTGAATGCACCCCCAGAAATAACTCTTTTGTGAACGCGCTTAATCCTGTGCCTCATTTAAGTTCTTCACTGCTCCTAACGAGAAAGAAACCAAAGTGTTTAGTAATACGTGTACTATTTACCGTATAACATATTTCCTTGCTCATCATGCCAGGAAAGGGTAAAAGGAAAGCTGTTGCCATGGTTGCAGCAACGTCTGCTCAGATTCTTGAAAATGAATACTGCGAACAAATAAGTGAAGAGGTTCGAGATTTCTTCAACAGCCAGCGATTCAAAGACTTATTCAAAGTTTCCCTGGTGGAGGCTGTCAGAAATGAAATGCAGAAGCTGCAAACCCGACTGTAAGAAGATGAAGGTAAAATTCTAGAGATGGAAAGTAAAATTAACAAAAAGATAGCTATCATTACTGCATTGCAAAATCAATATGAGCGTGATTCTGAGGACATATCCATGCTGAAAAGAGATATTAACGAAGCAGAACAGTACTCTCGACGAAATTGTATACGTCTCTATGGTATCACAGAGAAACCACAGGAAGACACCGATCAAGAGATGTTGGATCTAGCTGCAGAGAAAATGAACATAAAGCTTGAAAGACACGAGATCGATAGGTCTCATCGTATCGGAGCTCCAAGAAAGGCTACTGCTGCTAACGCACCATCTCCAAGGCCCATCATAGTGAAATTCACTACATACCGCACAAGAGATCTCACTCTGAAAAACCTAAAGAAATAAAAGGGAACTCACATCGGAATTGAAGAAGATCTGACATTTGCGAACCGCAACCTGTTGAGTAAAGCAAAAGACGAAGTGAAAACAAATGACAAACTAGTTGCTGCTTGGTCTACTGATGGCAAGGTAATCATCCCAGCCAACGGATCTACTGTAAGAAAAGAATATGGTAAATCAGTGATCTCAAGAAATATGAATGTGAACAATGTCTGACAATAACTGTAATTCCTTAATGTACGTTGCATCCCTCGTAAGACATTTAAGGAATATTTTTTTGTCCCTCCTTTTCCTGTTAATACATTTCCTGTTTATTTGTTATCTATATTTTATCGTTGTTTGTTGCTATATTGCATGCCACTTGAATGTAAATATTTTTTGTGTTGCAGGCAAAGAAATTTAAACTCAAATTCTACTTGTGAAAATTGTATTTTATGTACAAGTATATATCAAAATGACTTCATAGATGATGACGATGACAATTATAGTCCTAATGGCGATTATAGTCCCAAGATACATATTGAAAATGAATACTATACTCCCAATGATTTTAAAAGTGATATTTTGAAACATCATGATCAGTCATTTCTGAAAGTATATCGTTTCAATTGTCGCAGTCTGAGATGTACTTTTGATGAATTCTCAAATGTAACAGATATCATACAGGATCGCATGACTATAGTAGGAGTAACTGAAACATGGTTAAGGGAGAACGAAATGTATATTTTGGTATACTTAATTTCGAGTTTGTTGGAAATTGATATATAAAATAAAGAGAGGTGGTGGAGTTGGATTATATGTCCATGAGAATTTACACTTCAGGAGAAGAATTGATCTAGACGTATTTTGTTAAAGCATATTCATTGAAATACAAACTAAACTTAAGAGATGTATCATTGCAGTCATTTACCGAACACCAAATTCAAATGTTCAAGATTTTTTGGAAAAAAATTGTGCAAACTCTGGATACAATCTCAAAAGAGAAGAAGGAGTGCATAATTATGGGAGATTTTGATGTAGATATATTTAACAAAGACAACCCTCATTTGTTTGACTTCTTAAACACATTCATTTCTTACTCTTATGTTCCACAGACGAATAAACCAACTCGCATTACAAGTGTTTCTACCACAACTCTTGACAATATATTTTATGATGATGCTGAAAAGGCTGTGCAATCTGGAAAAGTTACCACTGATATCAGTGACCACTTAACGCCCTTCATGGTTACGCAATTTAATAAGGGTCCAACAAATGATACTTATAGTAGCACTAAGGTTGATTTGAGTGAAAATAACATTGATGTATTTTGTACCCAGTTGAAACAAATTAACTGGGAATTCCTGAATTATATAAAAGATGTTCGTGTGATGTATGATAATTTTATATTACTCTAATAAACAGTTGTATGAGAAGTGCTTTCCTATTGTTACTGTTCAAAGGAAGATGAATAATCGTATAAAGCGTAAACCATGGATAACAAAAGAAATTAAATTACTGATAAAGCGTAAAAACAATCTTTTCAGAAAGTATGTGAAAAACGCTACACCCAATCGTCATGAAATATATAATGCTGTAGAAATACTGTTAATAATAAGATTAGAAATGAAAAACGTGCTTACTACAGTGCTAAGTTTACCACTGCTAAATATGATATGAAAGCAACTTGGAAAGTAGTTAACGATGTATTGAATAAAAAAAGAAACAAAGAAGAACGATATAAATGAGATAGAAATTAACGGCGAGAGTATGTCAGACAGAGTATGTCAGACAAACAGAGCGACTGGTCTTTGGTGTTTGCCGATCTCCTACGTCCACTACATTTTAATCTTTTGTCTTGTTTTATTATCATATTCTTTCCCTTTACACCTATTGCAATGTATTGTATATACTTTGTTTTCTTTTTTATGGATGTGAATAAAGTGAATTGAATTGAAATGAATTGACTATGAGAGGTATATAGCAAAAGAAACATAGTAATAGGCGATTCATAAATGTGTTGTATTATCATTACTATTAAAAGACATGCAATATGATTAACGCAAATGTGGCGTGAAATAACTCATGCATACAGCTACGTGCCTTTCAAAGAGTTTGAACGGTGTGGAATATAAAACTTGAAATGGCGCATCGAATGTAAATCCCAGCACATATAGGGCGTCATTTTGGTCAGTACCACAGATCTACCCATAGCCTTATCCCCAACCTCTTTATTTACTTACCTGTCGAGACAGTAATGTTGAAGGTACAAAAACCCTGATTGCCGGAACCATCAACATAGGTATATATCACAGGTGTTGTTCCAATGGCAAATAGACTTCCAGGAGGAGGGGTTACACTCACTAATGTGGCACTACCAGAGTTGTCTGTTACAGTAGCAGTATTAGGGAAGGTTATGGGCATGCTGGTTGAACCCTGGGGCTATCGTCTCAAAGATGTTGGCAGGACATACCACAACTGGCGCCGTACTATCGACTAAAATAAACATGAAATAGCACAATTTTAAGATTACCCTAGTTAACTTTGTATTTAATTCTGATATCCCTGTGCCTAAACAGTTTAGTCATGTTCAGAAAAGCTTATATGACAATGTCAGCACAAATTGCATACTGACATATGTCTCAAAATCAGTTCATTATCAGTTGCGCAATTTAGGTTTTGTTCGTAAACATCTTAACCGCAATGCCACCGAAAAGATTATCCACGATTTGATTTCATCAGAATGCTGCTGGTGGTGTTGTGATCCTCTAAACAAGCACAGTCATATCACATCAGTTCTCAAATCACTTCACTAATTGCCCTCGGAGGAGCATATTGTTTTCAAGATTCTTTTGGTATTATTTCACTGTATACATGGCTCTGCTCCGCAGTACAACGGTGGCTTGATCAACCATTACTTTCCCCTCTAGACTGGTACGTTCTCAAACTGTGGTACACTTGTTATTCCCAGGCTTAATACAAATTGGGGGGAGCGAGCCTTCGCTCATGCTGGGCTTTCAATATGAATACTCTCCCTCGGGTGATTAGAAATAGCAGTGTCATTTGAATATTCAAAAATAATCTTTTAAAATTATCGTTACCATTAACTTTTATACATTTTACCACTATGTATTTGCACTTTGTCTATTTTTTGTGATTTCATCTTTCGCACAAGCTGCGCCTTGAGCATTTGATTTTCAATTGGATTTGGCGCCTCACAAATCTTATTCATTTTCATTTCATATAGTAGTAGTAGTAGGAGTAGTAGTAGTAGTAGTAGCAGTAGTATTTAGAAGTAGTAGTAGTAGTTAGGAGTAGTAGTAGTAGGAGTAGTAGTAGGAGTAGTAGTAGTAGTAGTAGGAGTAGTAGAGTAGTAGTAGCAGTAGTATTAGAAGTAGTAGTAGTAGTAGGAGTAGTAGTAGTGGTAGTAGTAGTAGCGTAGCTAGTATTAATTAGGCAGTAGTAGTAGGAGTAGTTAGTAGTAGTAGTAGGAGTAGTAGTAGTAGTAGTAGTAGTAGCAGGAGGAGTAGTAGTAGTAGTAGTAGGAGTAGTAGTAGTAGTAGCAGTAGTATAGAAGTAGTAGTAGTAGTGTAGGAGTAATAGTCGTCGTAGTAGTAGTAGTAGGAGTAGTCGTAGTAGTAGTAGCAGTATAGCAGCAGTAGTAGCATAGCAGTAGTAGTGGTAAGTAGGTAGTAGCAGTAGTAGAAGTAGCAGTAGTAGCAGTAACAGTAGTAGTAGTAGTAGTAGTAGTAGTAGTAGGAGTAGTAGCACTAGTAGCAGTAGTAGTAGCAGTAGTATTAAAAGTAGTAGTAGTAGTAGGGGTAGTTATTAGTAGTAGGAGTAGTAGCAGTAGTAGCAGTATAGCGCAGCAGTGTAGCAGCAGTAGTAGTGGTAGTAGTCTGGCAGTAGTAGTAAGGCAGTAGTAGTAAGTAGCAGTAGTAAAGTAGCAGTAGTAGCTAGTAACAGAAGTAGTAGTAGTAGTAGTAGTAGTAGTAGTAGTAGTAGGAGTAGTAGCAGTAGTAGTAGCAGTAGTAGTAGGAGCAGCAGTAGTAGCAGCAGTAGTAGTGGTAGTAGTAGTATGGCAGTCGAGTAGTTAGTAGTAGCAGTAGTAGAAGTAGGCAGTAGTAGCAGTAA
>CM057155.1:1576791-1581791 GCA_029962745.1 Echinometra lucunter
AATTGAACCTATGTTTAACCATTACAATATTCTTAATCGTTGATTTTTATTATGTTCAGATTGATTTTTTTTTTAAATAAACATCTCTGAAAGAATTATTTGCTGTTATTGTGGACATAAATGAAATAAAATGAAACGTGAGAAGGATATTTACCGCAATCCCTTCCATAAAAACCTTGACGGCACTGGCAGAGGTAGTTCCAGAAGTACTTGTACATATTGCACCATTACGGCAGGGATCACTCCAGCATCCATTAATAGCTTTTACACGACACATAATGGCTTTACGTCCATTTTAAATAGGGCAATAACTCTTTGCACGGAACATAAATCTACTGTTATGGACAATCAGGTAGTGACAGAATGAAAGTAACAAATACACTGCTGATTACCAAATAGAAATGAATGCAGTGCGCCTGCTACATGCCTATATTATGTATATTCAGCCTATGTACACGTCTATATCCAGCAAAATTCTTGGCTCAAACTGTTTTAAAGTTATTGTGATAACCAAAATTTAAAAGCTTGCCGGTGTTTACTGTGATCCAGATTCATGATGATTTATCCGTAAAATAATAAGACTAACTGACTCGCATTGTATGTGCTTCTTTCTATCACATCTAGGTTATATCTCATTATATGCATTGCATCTCTCTCTCGTCTTCAAAATTACGATCTACCTATTGCTATGAGTTGCATTTTTTTTTAATATTTAGAATTTAAAAATATATGATTTCTCATATATATATATATATATATGCGCGTTTTTGCTTTTGTTTTCATCATGTTGACGCTCAACGAATCTTGTCATTCCTTGACAAAGGCTATGCCCGATATATATATATATATATATACACATATACACTGAAAGAAATGAAAATAGGAGAATAATAATTGCGTAGCTCCCTCAATGTTCCACAGATCTGTCATCCATTTTGAATCAAGGGTTGAAAAAATGCCTCCGCCGGGAATCGAACCCGGGTCACTGGCTTAGAACGCCAATGCCTTACCACTAGACCACAGAGGCGGGCCAGCAGTTAGGCGTGATCGAATCCAATTGACCGACAGACAGATTTCCAACCCTTTTTGATCCTTTATTTGGTGCAGATGAGTTAATGAACAATGAGAAGCCGCATGCCGCAGTTGGATCTCAGCTAGAAGCCTGGATACATGCATAAGTCAGAATAAGGGGACAATACATTGCATTTGTCAACTTTCTTTCAATATATATATATATATATATATATGGCGCGTTTTTGCTTTTGTTTTGACCATGTTGACGCTTAGTAAATCTTGTCATTCCTTGAGAACCACAAGATTATTTTGTGCATGCAACTATATAATAGTCCTCATAAAAAAACGCTCATCAAAAACATTGTTGAATGAAGGAATATTCTTAACTGATTTGCTCCAGTGGATACGTGGGAACACGTAGAATGACATAAGAAAGATGTTGAAACAAAGAATTGACAGAATTCTCAGGTATGCCTAGTAACTTTTGTGATACAGTTTAAAGTCTTGATGTCAGCCATGAACCCTGGTCCCACGTATACAAACTTCTGTCGAGAAACATTCAGCTGCCTAAATGTGTTATGCCTCCTCGGAATCTAGGTACCGGCCAATGGAGATAATCCGTATTACCGCCACTGTGTGAATGCACCCCACAGAAATAACTCTTTTGTGAACGCACTTAATCCTGTGCCTCATTTAGAGTTCTTCACTGCTCCTAACGAGAAAGAAACCAAAGTGTTTGTAATACGTGTACTATTCACCGTATAACATATTTCCTGCTCATCATGCCAGGAAAGGGTAAAAGGAAAGCTGTTGCCATGGTTGCAGCACGTCTGCTCAGATTCTTGAAAAGATACTGCGAACAAATAAAGTGAGAAGAGGTTCGAGATTTCTTCAACAGCCAGCGATTCCAAGGCTTATTCAAGTTTCCCTGGTGGAGGCTGTTAGAAATGAAATGCAGAAGCTGCAAACCCGACTGGAAAGAGCTGAAGGTAAAGTTCTAGAGATCTAAAGTAAAATTAACAAAAAGATAGCTATCATACTGCATTGCAAAATCACTATGAGCGTGATTCTGAGGACATATCCATGCTGAAAGAAGATATTAACGAAGCGAACAGTACTCTCGACGAAATTGTATACGTCTCTATGGTATCACAGAGAAGAAACCACAGGAAGACACCGATCAAGAGATGTGGCTCGAGCTGCAGAGAAAATGAACATAAAGCTTGAACGACACAGAGTCGATAGGGTTCATCATCGTATCGGAGGCTCCAAGAAAGGCTACTGCTGCTAACGCACCATCATCCAAGGCCCATCATAGTGAAATTCACTACATACCGCACAAGAGATCTCACTCTGAAAAACCTAAAGAAATAAAAGGGAACTCACATCGGAAGTGAAGATATGACATTTGCGAAACCGCAACCTGTTGAGTAAAGCAAAAGACGAAGTGAAAACAAATGACAACTAGTTGCTGCTGGTCTACTAATGGCAAGGTAATCATCCTGATGAATACAGCCAACGGATCTACTGTAAGAAAAGAATATGGTCAATCAGGTGATCTCAAGAACTATGAATGTGAACAATGTCTGACAATAACTGTAATTCACTTAATGGACGTTGCATCCCTCGTAGACATTTAAGGAATACTTTTTTGTCCCTCCTTTTCCTTTTAATACATTTCCTGTTTATTTGTTATCTATATTTTATCGTTGTTTGTTGCTATATTGCATGCCAACTTGAATGTAAATATTTTTTGTGTTGCAGGCAAAGAAATTTGAACTCAAATTCTACTTGTGAAAATTGGTATTTTATGTACAAGTATATATCAAAATGACTTCATAGATGAGACGATGACAATTATAGTCCTAATGGCGATTATAGTTCCAAGATTACATATTGAAAATGAATACTATCTCCCAATGATTTTTAAAAAAGTGATATTTTGAAACATTATGATCAGTCCTTTCTGAAAGTATATCGTTTCAATTGTCGCAGTCTGAGATGTACTTTTGATGAATTCTCAAATGTAACAGATATCATACAGGATCGCATGACTATAGTAGGAGTAACTGAAACATGGTTAAGGGAGAACGAAATGTATATTTTGGTATACCTAATTTCGAGTTTGTTGGAAATTGATATATAAAATAAAGAGAGGTGGTGGAGTTGGATTATATGTCCATGAGAATTTACACTTTAGGAGAAGAATTGATCTAGACGTATTTTGTTAAAGCATATTCATGAAATACAAACTAAACTTAAGAGATGTATCATTGCAGTCATTTACCGACAAAATTCAAATGTTCAAGATTTTTTGGAAAAAAATTGTGCAAACTCTGGATACAATCTCAAAAGAGAAGAAGGAGTGCATAATTATGGAGATTTTGATGTAGATATATTTAACAAAGACAACCCTCATTTGTTTGACTTCTTAAACACATTCATTTCTTACTCTTATGTTCCACAGATGAATAAACCAACTCGCATTACAAGTGTTTCTACCACAACTCTTGACAATATATTTTATGATGATGCTGAAAAGGCTGTGCAATCTGGAAAAGTTACCACTGATATCAGTGACCACTTAACGCCCTTCATGGTTACGCAATTTAATAAGGGTCCAACAAATGATACTTATAGTAGCATTAAAGTTGATTTGAGTGAAAATAACATTGATGTATTTTGTACCCAGTTGAAACAAATTAACTGGGAATTCCTGAATTATATAAAAGATGTTCGTGTGATGTATGATGATTTTATATTACTCTAATAAACAGTTGTATGAGAAGTGCTTTCCTATTGTTACTGTTCAAAGGAAGATGAATAATCGTATAAAGCGTAAACCATGGATAACAAAAGAAATTAAATTACTGATAAAGCGTAAAAACAATCTTTTCAGAAAGTATGTGAAAAACGCTACACCCAATCGTCATGAGATATATAATGCTGTAGAAATACTGTTAATAATAAGATTAGAAATGAAAAACGTGCTTACTACAGTGCTAAGTTTACCACTGCTAAATATGATATGAAAGCAACTTGGAAAGTAGTTAACGATGTATTGAATAAAAAAAAGAAACAAAGAAGAACGATATAAATGAATAGAAATTACGGCGAGAGTATGTCAGACAGAGTATGTCAGACAAACAGAACGACTGGTCTTTGGTGTTTGCCGATCTCCTACGTCACTACATTTTAATCTTTCGTCTTGTTTATTATCATAACTCTTTCCCTTTACACCTATTGCAATGTATTGTCTATACTTTGTTTTCTTTTTTATGGATGTGAATAAAGTGAATTGAATTGAAATGAATTGACTATGAGAGGTATATAGCAAAGAAACATAGTCATGATAGTAATAGGAGGCGATTCATAAATGTGTTGTATTATCATTACTATTAAAAGACATGCATTATGAATAACGCATAGGTGGCGTGAAATAACTCATGCATACAGCTACGTGCCTTTCAAAGAGTTTGGAACGGTGTGGAATATAAAACTTTAAATGGCGCATCGATGTAAATCCCAGCCTCATATAGGCGTCATTTTGGTCAGTACACAGATCTAACCCTAGCCTATCCCCAACCTCTTATTTACTTACCTTCGAGACAGTAATGTTGAAGGTACAAAACCATGATTGCCGGAACCATCAACATAGGTATATATCACAGGTGTGTTCCAATGGCAAATAGACTTCCAGGAGGAGGGGTTACACTCACTAATGTGGCACTACCAGAGTTGTCTGTCACAGTAGCAGTATTAGGGAAGGTTATGGGCTGCTGGTTGAACCTGGGGCTATCGTCTCAAAGATGTTGCAGGACATACCACAACTGGCGCCGTACTATCGACTAAAATAAACATGAAATAGCACAATTTAAGATTACCCTAGTTAAACTTTGTATTAATTCTTGATATCCCTGTGGCCTAAACAGTTTAGTCATGTTCAGAAAAAGCTTATATGACAATGTCAGCACAAATTGCATACT
>CM057155.1:1589394-1606629 GCA_029962745.1 Echinometra lucunter
ATTGTGTCCAGAATCTTGGAGAGTAGGGCTTGTAATTGCAGTTTCCCACATGCTTTCTAAAATACTGCCTGAATCACTTATTACAACATTTCGGATGTCTCAATCGATATTTACTATAGGTTTTCCCTTCCAATTTCGCACTTAGTGCATGCAGAAGTAAAGATAAGTCATTCAATTTCGGGCATAGTGCATGAGAAAGTATAAATAGTTCATTCAGTTTCGCGGATAGGGCAGCCAAAATCACCGATCGGCATTCAAATTCGCAAGAGTGCAGCCATAATGGCCAATAGACATTCATGATCGTTTTAGGGCAACCAAATTCGCCAATCGGCATACGAATTCGTACAAGTGCAAGCAAGTTCGCCCGTGAAACCCCCTCGAGCTATTCAATTTCGCCATAGGGCATCCAATTATACAATTTGTGCATCCAATTTAGCACATGTAATTTTGCTATTTGTTTTTAATAGCTTTCTCATGTTTATATCTTCGTCCGCTTTCTGAGCTTACTTTGTCTATATTAAGTCGCCGAATAAAAATCACTTCTATCGAGTGGCTCAAAGGCAGATGAATTAACAGAGGAAAATAATTCATATGTCTTTGTTTATCTTTGTAAATTTTCTTTCATAATGTGTATTATCTTGTCATTTGCACCATCTATTCAATAATGCATTGACTAGAGACATAAATCATATCATGTATACAATATCATGATTTTCTTTCCCAATGCATATACTGTATACAAGTCATGTAAACACAGTGCTGAATTGAATGCACTAGTTATGAACATGAATACCCTATGGCGAACTCGAATGCTCTATAAAGAGTCACGTGTCCTTCCGTGCTAACTTGAATGCCCTATGGCGAATCTGAATGATGTTTTTACACTTTGACTGCTCCATGACGAATCTGAATGCCCATTATGAATTTTTTGCTGCCCTATGGCGATTTTGAATGACTAGTGTGGATTTTTGGTTGCCCTATAGCGAAATATTAAATGAACTATTTATACTATTTCATGCACTAAGTGCGACATTGGACGGGAAAACCTATAATAAACAAGTCCACTGTTTTGAAATTAATGTCATATATTTTGCCAATTTTTTTGATAGCGTATTGTGAATACATTGATATATTGACATTGCAAGTCTCATGTTAATCATATGTCTTCTCTTAGCTTCAGGACTAGTTGCATATTTAGTGCCATGATGGCCGTAATGCTAAAATCATGGAAGTGGTTGGACGCGTGTGGGAAAAAGGACGTTCGCTTATATTCACCGCACATGTTCCACCCGATGGTATTTCATGACTTTATACAGTCCCCAATAAATTCATGAATAAAGGTGTCAAGTCTTCCGAAAGGATTGCTGTAAATCGTAAATTATTTTCCTTTTATCAGAGCTATTTCCATATATTTACCCTTCTTCATAATGAATAATGCCTTGTCTAGTGTATTTTTAACATCTGGTATTTGGAATATGGGTTGGGGATAATTATGTACAGTAAATCACGGATTTTAGTTCTTAAAGATTTTGAAATAGTTTTTAGCCACTTTCCTTTTTACTCTGTTATTTGAATAGAAGTCATTTTGGAGGTAGATGTAATCGACATAACTCCTTTTAACATCACACTACGGTGGTCGTCGATCAACGAGGCAGTCGTGTACAGCATTACACCAATGACAATAGATGGGACTACAGGACAAATCCTTACAACAACCAGTTCAGAAGTTGTCATGTCGAATCTAATGCCATCATCCACCTATACATTCACCGTTCGTTCTCTGCTCATGAACGGATCAGAGATGGAGATTGGTTCAGTCAGAGCCACAACACGTGAGTAGAAGTATCCTTTCAGAGAATGAAGTACATGTTAAAGACATTCGAGAGACATATTAACTTATGTACAAAGTAGTACTAGTGCTTCGTGAATGAGACGATAAATCGTTTCAATGCCCAGATCTGTACATGTCTTAGTCTATCGGCGATTTTTATCTCGTAGAATTAGTTCATGGACGTAACATATTTCTTTTTCAAAATAGATAAACTGTGCGATAACACGACAAGAGCCTTTTCTCTCTTTCCCCTTTATTATTTTGTTTTCTTGATCCAATTGCTTATTTTACAAAGATGGTGAAACTAGTATCTCGGTGAATCTAACTGATGTCACTACAACTAATATCACTTTGGCATGGAAACACAGCGCTTCTCTTAACTTCTTGTCGTATGAAGTTCGCATCAAGGAAGTTGGCGGATCTGTTACTCGGTCGACATTTCATGCCGTTACGGAAGAACTTTTTACCGTAACTTTGACGGATCTAACACCAGGAACTGAGTATGAAATCGTGATAAATGGCTTGACACCAGCTAATCAGAAAGAACAACAAACCTCATTCAACACTTTAACCAGTAGGCAGAAGTACTTTGTGTCACTTTAAAGTATAAAATTGCATTGTTTATAAAGGGAGTAATGACTACAAGTCAAGTGACGTAAATTGATATATATTCTTATGTAGCGCATAAACAGTTACCTAGCTAATGGTGGGAGGCATGTCCCCGCAATATCAACTAGGTAGAAGAGAGAGAGAGAGAAGAGTGAGAGGGGTATATAGAAATCCTTCCGGTATCCCTTACGAAATAGTAACCTTGTTAATTCATATTTTATTTACTGTGTAAGAGCAATACCCCCACCCCTCCCCCTCCCTCATGATACCTATGCCTCTTCAGTGGCTGGA
Organism: Echinometra lucunter; assembly: GCA_029962745.1. NCBI lineage: Eukaryota > Metazoa > Echinodermata > Echinoidea > Camarodonta > Echinometridae > Echinometra > Echinometra lucunter. The sequence goes on from CM057155.1 coordinate 1,592,126, forward strand.
GAATCCTCCGACACTTTGTGTGAGCATGATTATTGCATGTTAATAGCAAATTCATTATGTGACTTACGTGTCTTTCGTAGGACCAGATTATCCTAGGGACGCCAGTTACGAGGAGCGGTTTACAGGAGTGATAACGGTTTCCTGGGAAGCGCCACTCAAAGGATCTTTTAATGGTTTCGTACTGAGGTGGGGTACAGAAGACATGGATACATCTGTACAAGTATGCTCTTTTCCATATTCTCGTTTAGCACCACACTTGCGTACTGGTGGGGATGGGGGGGGGGGGGCTTCTGCCCCTCAAAAATTTTCATGACCAAGGTTTTCTTATTGCTTGTTTCTCTTCAACATTGTGAATGCATCGAATTCTCTTGAATATCTAGTTGATTGGACCTTTTTCAGATACTGTTATTCTCTATTTTCCTTGAGGACTTTTTTTATTTATGCTTGACCCCTGCACGAGGAAGGGGCTGCGGGGGATAGCGCCGCCCCCTCCCCAAAATACACATTTGGCTCATTACGTCACTGCTTATGCTATGAAAACTTTAAGAAGCATGATCATGGATCAATAAAGTTAACAGATTCTTTCTCTTCTTTAAAACATTGAATGATGTATAACCCATCTGAACTTATACCCTAAAAATGATTAATAATCTTGATTGAGAATATTGCCATGAAAAGGGACAATTGTTTTTGTAATAAAACATGTAAAACTGATAACTACATGTACGTTAAAGTCAATAGTAATGTAAATACGTTGATTACAGTTTCCTCAATGAATAATTTTTTTCATTAGATGTATTGGATGTGGAATTTCTGAAAGATATTCATAGATAATACTTCATTGTTTTCAATAAGAGTAATTGATTTGTTCAACTTTGTTACCATGCAGTGTTTTTTATATATATATAAAATTTCCGACAATCAAAACTATATGATTTCAATAATTATTAGAAGAGTCATGAAGCCTACACGTGAACGGATTTTGATAAATTTCGGTCTGATTCTTCGGTTAACAGGAGGTTCTGCCGCAGGATCAGTTTCGTCATATTATCCGGAATCTCAGTCCAAACCAATTCTATTTTGTGGAACTTTATGCTTATAGCGGAAGAGTGGATTTTTTGAGTTATGGTGCTCAGGTCAACCAGCATGGAAACACTGATTTAATCATAAATCGAGGTAAATAGTACATATTTTCATTAATCATTATCTCTCTTATGTCAACGGGCTGCAATTATGAGTTTGATTCAAGAATGTAAATACAAATCTCTTATCTTCATTACGAATGAAAAAAACTTTAGATTGCTTTTGATATATCACTGAACTGAAATTGATGGGATTTTTTGAATACATACACGGTGGAATAAAAATAATAAAAAAAAACCTTCACAGCAACATCCCTTATAAGATTTCAGGTCAAATCCTTCAGCCTAGCTGATTCATCTTCGAGTAAACAGAGTCTTCAATGTCTCCCAATCAAGATTAATTTCAGAAGAAATCAGGGCGGTCTGGAAGTATACGATTATGTTCATATTTCCTGATTTCTCCGTATTTTACAGAAACTAATCCTTGTGTATCGATGCAGCAGGTAAACATATGTTTAAATGGCGGTGAATGCTATGGACTCGATCGTGAAAATTATGAGTGTCGCTGCCTTGTCGGGTTCTCAGGAAACAACTGTGAAGTTCTAGGTAAGCAGCGTAGTGGCTAGAAACAAAAAGAAGAAAAGGTGACCAAATAAATCCCTTAGGCTTGTAGTTGGCAAGTCCATTCTTGGTTTTTTTTATTATCCCATACTTAACCATATAGTAACAGATAGGACATAAAATTACCACATGCTATTGAACTAATACTGACATTCTTGTATCATTTAACTTCATATGCCATAGAGAACCGAGCAATGCTCACCGGCCTAGCCAGAATTTCCTTTTTAGGGGGTGGTAGTGAGCTTGCAAAGCGTGCGAATTACATATCTGTATATTGAGCGCCTAAAGCACGCTAGAGTGGGGGGGGGGGGGGGGGGGGGGGGGGGGGGGGTGAGGCAGAATTTGAAGCTTTGACATTTCTTTGTGTCTCGTTTCTTGTCTGCTTCTTCTCTTCCTATACGTTCTCTCGCCCTTTTTCTTTTTTGCGTGGGGGGGGGGGGTACCGCTCCATCACCCTCTGACCGAAACGTTTGTTGACCCAAATATTTTATCGATTGGACTATGTGAAATGATTTAATTTATGATATTTTGTTTCTGTAGAGTTTTCTTGTCTCGTGACTCCTTGTCTTAATGGAGGAACTTGCCTCAGTGAAGAGGATGGTAAACGTATCACATACTGGTGTGAATGTACAGAGAGGTTTGCAGGACAAGTGTGTCAATCACGTAAGTTTACTCCTCTGTACATAGGCATACTTTACTATGACGTCATAAACATGATTATCAGAATACTAACCAATGCAGCTGTATGTAGGAATATCAACAGGGAATCAATGATTTTCAAACCGAAGGTTTTCAGGGTCCTGTTTTTGCTGGTATATCGTTGCCTTTACATAGTTGACCTGTACTTTAGGTATGACATACTGGGCCTTTCTAATTGCTGTGTCCAGTGACTCTTATTCCTTGTTCCTATGGACAATTACCAAATAATCTTCAGTTGAATAGCAAGTAATTTGCTCTTTTTTTTTCTTTTCTTTTTTTTTTGCTCTTTTTTTATTATTTTTTTTTTTAGTCTTGTTTCACGTGAAAATTGTATTATGCAGACATGTCTGAGGTGAATTTTCTTTCGGGGTCGATTTTAATTTTGTGGTCTGAAACACTGAGAAATAATGGGTAGTTAAGATTGGCTTTGACTTTTTAAGAAGAGGCAATATCGAATAAGGCACTTTCTTGTTTAGGTGCTTTTTGCAGGACGATGTCCCAGAATACAGTCTACGGAAATGCAACACTGGAACGATCTACTCTTGGATCGGTTTCAAACTCAAGTGCGCTATGTCCCTTCAATACTACACAAGGTAGATATGGCGAAAATGAGAAATTATGCAACGAATCAACTCTGATCAATGAAATTACAAAGTACAATCCACGTTCCGCTATCTCCATTTAATAGAGGTGTATCATGTCAATCAACAGTATATATATTTAGCATGTTTAGAAGGGAATTGATAAATCAGATGTAATCTTGAAATCATGTCATGCATTCCACATTATCTCTTTTTCGAGATTGTAATATTAATTTTAATGAATTGCATCTTTAAAACACTTAACAGTGTTATGAGAATGTTCGAGGTGCAAATGATCGGGGCGTGCTTGTTATTTAAGGGGTTAGAATGTTTACGTTAGATGATCTGCTTGGGAAATGAATTCAGGTACCAGCCTGGATCCTCTTGAGTACTAGTGTTACCAACATGTGACCAATATTCAAGCAATTATATATTCGGGAAGCGAGGTGTAATGATATTTCTAGTTTGATAAAATCTGAAAATGTTTAATTTCAAAATTAACTGACTGTTTCAATGGAAAAAGTTGTAAAAACGAAAATGATTTTATTCGGGCAAATGACTTCAAGTTCCCCGCCGGTAACATCGGCCTTGTGTGCTCCGTTTGAGAACTGCTTTGTCCAGACCAAGTGATAAATGAATGTCTAGTAGGCAGCATTTGAATCAAGACCCATGTGGTTCTGTTTTGAAATAGGGGAATTTTTGTTCTTGATTTGAAAGCTGGAGACCCAATATTGACTGGTCATTGTCTCCAGAAGGAGTTCGGCTACTTCTGGACCGTTGCAGTCAACTGCGGAGATTTCCGAGAAGCAAGCGAACTTTTGGAAGAGATCTTGGAGGTTTGTACTACACTTAAGATTTCGAAGGGCATGATACCTACTCTCTGGTTATTGTGATGCCAAAAGTCATTGTTACGTTATACGGACATACTGAAGCTTTTCGACGCGCACTCATCAGAGTAAAATCGCATGAACAGAAAGCCAAATCGAAACAATGGGCATCAAATGTATCATTTGGCTTCATATCTTGAGTTTCCAGCACCCGTAGGGCTATTTTCTTAATGAAATTTTGGAAATACTTATTGTTTTGGATTTGGTCCATAACCTTTAATTGGACACAATAATTTGCACTTTTCCAAAAACATTTCAGTACACATAATACTTTTGCATGCATTTGATAAAGTGTCTAGATTCGTGCTCTCACATTTAATATTCTGGTAAAAAGGGAAATATTCATTTGATGAAGCCAAGCAAATCCATACCCAGTTCTTGAGAATCACAGTTCTAATAAGAACAAATGGACATAAATCTAGGATAATGATATTCAAAGCTCTACAGACGTACATCATGTCTTTAGTAACTTACGATATATGAACGAAATCGTCTTACTCTTACAGCAGTTTTGAATCCTTCATTAATAAATGTAAGATTTAATTTTAATACATTAACAAGCTCTAAGGCATATATTTCAGCGCTTTGAAACATTCTTTAAAAGCGTTTTATAGATACCATAGTTTATTGGTATTATTTTATTTTCCGTTTCGTTTAAAAACAGGAAGGTATTACGGATGACAATGTTCAAGAAGTTGCCTACAGAACTGCAATCATCACCATGCATGCAGACGACTTCAGCTTCTATGAAGTGAACCTTGTGGCTGATATCATGGATCGCGTTGTTCGGTTGAATTCGAGCGGTCATAATGTAAGTTTCCGCTCGTCTTTTTGTAATTTTCTTTCTGATTAGCTTAACATGATTGTACATCGTGGCGTGATGGTGAAATGTATGTTATTGTTCATATATCACCAGATACACATACTTTGCCCCTCACTATACGTACGTATGTGTTCACACCCTTGCCATACTACCTGAATGCAATGATAGAGTCCAGTGGTTACTTTGCCACATTTACTTTAAAATATAGGGTTACTATACTAGCAGAAGAATTGAATAAATCGAATGGAATTAATTTTCACTCCACAGGTGACTACATCTTCTGTTCATATTCTCAACAACATAATGAACGTCGATGATGAAGAATTAATTGCCGCCCAAGAACAAAATAAATCACTCTTTCGATTGGATCAAAATGTTCAGATGCAACTTGGTTATTTGGAAGTTAATTCTTCTAAACCTTATGATGGAAGATTTGACAATATCGCTGTGAGGGTAAGACCTGCACTTTGCGTTCTTTATTTCAATTTCGATATCCTTGAATTTTAAAATATTTTCCCAAGCAAGAGGAGCGGATAATAGTGGAAAACTTCTATCGACATAGGGAACGGAAAAGGCCGACGCCGCCAAGTAAAAAGGGGAACAAAGAGGATAAATAAGAAAAACAAGCTCTTTTAGAAATAAAGATTACTTGCATCTTCACTCTTTGGGGCCTTGGGATTGCCTTGAGAAAATCCCCTGGGTACCATTGCATAAAGACTTTCTCTTATAACTTCAGTGGTAACTACCATGGTAACGTTGCTCAACAGCCAATTAAAATCCAGTATTCCATGAAAGTTACCATTGATGGCAAAGTTACTATAATAGCAAGTTTTATGCAACGGCACCCAGGAAAGTTTTTAACAACAATTTGAATGTGGATCGTACAGCTTCCCCATTCCTCCTCTCCATCAAATAAAAAAAGAAATGCCTCTTTCCGTTCCCTGCCCTCCTCCTCTTCTTAAACCTTCTGCTCTCATTAAGATTTCATCTGCATAATGTGAGCTTCCATCCGCTTTCCAAATGTTTTTTTTTTCACTTAGCGTGTATTATGGATGTGTTAGACGCATTTTCTCTTAATTATTCATACGAAATTCCTAAACAATAAAAATAATCGCTTATGCAATTTCAGGTTCAACTAGTTTCCAATACAGATGCTTCCAGTGGTATCGTGATCACAAAGTCTGGACTTGACATCACCGACTTTTCCGGAACAAACACCACGGTTGATATGGGAAACTCTGAATCAGTTATTCCATCTGAAGCAACCCTTGTGCAGACCGTGATTCCTGTGGAAGCATTGCGTCTACCAACTGAAGAGGAAAGGGCATCAGGGACGGAATCTACTAGAATCATATTTATGGCCTACACAACTGATGTCTTATATCCTTCTACGTATTTACGAAATTTCAACCGGAATCGTGATAAGTTCACCAGGGCTGTCAACACGCCAGTGGTGTCCGTTATTGTTGATGGGCGGGAAATTGAGAACCTGAACCAACGTGTCAATCTAACTTTCTCGACGATCATGGTAAAATTAAAACCTTCATTTCTATATTATTTCGAAAGTAATGTAGAAATGAAGGTTTTAATTAAAAAAAAACCAATAGTTTATCATTCAGCACAACAGGAGTTTCATATTTCATGCACGTAAGTGCGTTGTCAAGGACATTGTAGTATTAGAGGATGATGATATAAATGTAGCCAGAAGTACTAGATAAGACCCTCTGTATAAGCACTTTGGCCTAATATTTATGATATAATAATCTTAAATGTATACCAGGATGTTTCCTAATATCAAAACTTATTCTTCTTACTACCACAAAACAAAATTAGATAGAATTGAAATGTAAGTAAGATGCATCCTTTTTGCTCCCAGCCCAGATTCAGAGACAGGGCAAAAATTAAATTGTATGTATTATCATATCAGTAACAAGTAGTTGCACTTCATGTTGTCTATCAAAGGTTTTCTATTTTCATATTTCAGTATAAATATGGTTTACAAACGCCGACATTTTGAATTAACTACAAGGGGTATGCTTTTTCCCCCTGTACTTGTTTTGTTCATTTGAATGTTTGCAAATATGCGTTTTATATTACATAACAGACCGATCATTACGACCCCGTATGTACATTCTGGGACACTGGATTAGGGAACTGGTCCACTCGAGGCTGCAGCTTAATAAAAGTTGGTTCAGACACATCTTTCTTCCAGCTTCATAAGCCATCAGATGTAGAAGACAGTGAATTCAACACTATAACCTGCTCGTGCGATCATTTCACAAGCTTTGCAGTAATCGTGGTAAGTATGAAAACTCAACATTATTCCATCAATCACTAATCTCCCATTTCACAGATAGGCCCTCGAAGAAAACCTCGAACTGGCCGTCGAGAAATCTCCCTATAAAGATCCCAGTGGCCAGTCCTTTCTTGTAGTTTTGACCCATCGCGATTCGACGGCAGAGAAGTATGAATTTTATTAGAATACCTCTCTTTATCAATACAATTATTAACTTGAAGAATTTCCTTCTGTTCTTCCCAAGAAATTCCTTCTTCCCAACTTTCAGGCATCCTTGTGTCAGGATTGTACGTTTCGAGACAAGTTGTACTGAAAATATGACAAAATGCAAGAAGGTTATTCTTTATTAATATTCATCCAAGTTGATAGATGATCACTGTGATACACGGTAATTGGGTCAGATGGACAGTGAAAATAATGACAGTGTCAGTGCTGGCTTTGTGCAAAGCCCAAATAATTATACTTGTTTATTGCGTGGTAAACTTCCAGCTTTTTATCATTATCTATGAATGTGGAAAATGTATCCGTCATTAATTCAGGTTTAGTGGGTTGAAGATGATGCCAAAGCAAATGAAAACAAAAGAGGTTGTTAGAATCGTCAAAGTTTAATAAATCGTCTGCAAATATGATGGTGATGCATGAAGGAGTTTAACATAAAATTTTCTTTTCTCAAATGGTCAGGACATTTACTCAGACAGACCAGAGAACAGGGCATTCAAGTTGCTAAGCATCATAGGCTGTGGGGTATCTATAATCAGCCTCATCATCACAATTTTCACCTACCTTGGTTTGATCAGGCAAGTACAATTCTTTACTTAGACGTTGAAAAGTCAGAAAACAGAAATGGAGCCGTCTTTAGTTCAATACGTGAAATAAGCGAGTATTTTAGTTGGCATTTTTGTTAATTTTATATCACTTTAGCCATACACTGGGTAAAGTACTTCATAAAGGGATTTAAGTATCGAAGTGAATACCGGCCCCGGACTGTTAACACTTTGTAACTCACCGTGGGTACTGGGTCACGTTACAAACTTGATAAGATGGGGATTTCTGAAGAACTATAAACCTACAGTAACCATTATGATGGCAATCTTGCAAAGCGTGAAGTGAAACCTAATTTTTCCATAGAAAACAAGCTATTCTCAGAACAAAAGACTTTATACCTTCTAAACAGGAATATTTTTGTTTTATTTTCCGCAGGAAACAAAAGGCATCCAGGGGTGAGAACACCCACATCTATATCCTCATATGTTTCTGCGTTACGCTACTGGGTCTGTACGGCGCCTTCTTAGCTCTCATCGGATTTGATACCGAGTTTCGCGTTGCCGAGTTAGAGATCATTCCCTGCAGCGTCATTGCTGCTCTCACTCATTTCTTCGCGCTTTCTTCGTTGACATGGATGGGAATCGAAGGTTTTCATATCTACATGTTAATGGTTCGAATCGTCAATAATTATGTGCCGAAGTTTATGCTGAAGGCGACTCTGGTCGGATGGGGTAAGGAACAGTTTGAAGCTCACTTGAAGAAAGAACAGTCTTGTTTAGAATACCGAGTACAGTTCGACAAAGAATGTTGTTTCAAATAAATTGCAAGTGACTCAGAATATATGCAAGGTTGAAATGTAAAATGTACTTGGCGGAGCCCGAATTGTCACTAAAATATTAGCTCTAACAATCCCTGGTATTTAAGGCCTTCCCAAAAGACCAATGGGGCACTGGTCAGTGGGTGGCAAATTATTGTGTAAGGCTCTCTTCGCACGTTGTGTCATTTGCTAAGATTGCGCGTCATAAGAGAAAGAGGTATCGTTTGAAGAGTGAATGCTAAATGAGCCTGGACAAGAAATACTTTTACTACTTGGTTTATGGGTCAACTGCCTTGAAAGACTCTATTAGCACAGGAAAAGACACAATCGTAATGATATCTCGTGAGCTGGGTCCAAAGCTACTGGGATTCAGAGACGATCGAGTGATGATACCCTGCCATTTTCATATCACTATTTATATCACATTGCATTAACATAACCAATAAAATTTTATATAATTAAAGTTCGAAGTCTACTCTCTTTTCAATATGTGTCAGGTGTACCAGCCGTTATAGTCGGAGCAACAGGTGGTCTTCTGCGTCAGGATTATGCTTCAGAAGACTTGTAAGTGGAAGACATTTGTAATAATTGACTTTTTGTCTCATTAGAGATCACAAATAGATGAATGAATGGAACCTTCAAGATATAAAATATACATGCTTTTATATCTTGATTTAGCTTTTATTTTGCAAGGGTTGTCCAGAACGCCGTAGTAATCACCTATCAATCACCTGCCTATTACACTGGTGGTCCCCCTCTTTCTGTCTTGTTCTTTTACAGTTGTTACTTGCAACGATGGCCTCTGATTGGAGGACTCCTAGCACCAATGGGCATCATACTACTCATCAACATCATAATCTTCATCCTGGCGATCTGTAGCCTAGGCAAGTCCGCCAGGCTCCCTGGAAGAGTGTGGAAAGACCGCGAGGCAGAACGCCGAGCGTGCGTTGAGAGAACCCAGACTGGTCTGTCGTTCCTGGTTCTCATGGGTCTAACCTGGACCACTGGCTACCTGGTTCTCCTGCAAGAAGACGTAGCTGAAGTACTCTTCATCATCTTCAACTCCTTGCAAGGGTTCTTTATTTTCATACTCACGTGTGTAAAGAAGGAGCCTGTGAGGAAGCTATGGCGGAAGATGTGTTGTCCAAGCTGCTCGGATTCTCAGACGCAGAACTCTGGATCGGGTCGTAGTGAGATGAAAGCATCACAAGAGAGCGGCAACACCAACTCGGAAATAGAGCCCTCTCGTTCACGTTAAGATATCACTAAATCCAAACAAAAGAAGACGAATTTCTCTATTTTTTTTTTTTAGCTTTTGTTCTGTCGGTGAAAAGCTCTTGACTCTTATAGAGAGGTCCTAGGGTTGATCTTCGGTGGGTGCTTATGCTCTTGGACAAGATATTTTACTCACTTCTGTCATACTCAACCCGGTTGTAAATGGGAACTTAGTGAATTCCTGGGTTCATGATAATTTGCATGGCCCTTTTTATTGTAGTTATTATCATTATCATTAACTTTCTCATCACCTTCAAAGGAACTGTACGTGGATAATACTTAGTTTGTCTATATCAGAAAGGGACACTAGAGGCATTTTACTACTTCGTTCGTATTAAGATAGACTTAGTGTTTTGTGACGAGGTCTGATGACATAGGATTGTAGTAACAGATGGTTGATTTTATTTCTCCATCATTTTACTCAATAAACACAGTATGGTTGAGTGATTTATGATAATAATAATAATAATAATATGCAACATTTATATAGCGCTTAATACGAATGTTTCTAAGCGCTGCATATCATTACCCCGGCTTTAGCACGGCTTGTAGAAGACGAATTTTGATGAAAATAACTCCCCATCCTCGACAGACCTATTTTATGCATTTGTAGATGAGAGTGGTGATAAATACGAGAGTACCCAAAAGGGAAAATGATATTTGTAAATGTAAATATCAAATACTGTATTTTACTTTGTATAATATCTTTCCTGTATAAATTCAAGAGTAGTATCAATGTAAGAATAATCAGTAACGTACAATGAAACGTGAAGCAAGTGTGATTTCCCACAAGTATAAGTTCAAAACAGCAACATTGTACAAAAGTGGCCAAATGATATCCGACCTGTTTACATTACCTAGATGATTTTGAACACAATCTGAAATCTAGCTATTTACAGAAACTTATTTGCAAACCGTAGCAGATATTCAAGAAAGTGTTAAATTCGGGAAATTATGGAAAAATGGCTATATCTTAGAAGAAGTATAGAAAATGCACTGGAATTACATAGCTAAAACAGTAACAAATGACATTGCTTGCAGCTGATCTTAATCTGTTAATCAAGTGTTCAAAATCGCTTTCATCTAGTCATATTCACTCAGATATACCGTTCTAAAATTAAAGTGTGTATGCTGCTCAACATGATAAGCGTTCCTTATTGTATTCTTAAAATGATTTTAAAATCCACATCCATAGATGTATGCAAGGAATTAGATCAAATAACACACTTCCTGGTTGTATGCTACTTGTGTAGATAAAATCAGTGTGTAGAGACAGCGAAAAAAGGAGAGAATATAAAGCAAGTAAAAACAGGATGGAAGAAGACGGGAGACAACAAGAATCCGGAAAATAAAACGAGTGAATTGTGACCGGGGGAGGGGGGGGGGGTACGAAGAGAATGTTAAAAATAAAACGAGTGAATTGTGACCGGGGGATGGGAGACAAGGAGAATCTGTAAAAAAAAAAATAAATAATAATAATAAATTGAGTGAGAGGGAAAGGGCAGGAAGGGAGAAGAGGACATGGAGAGAGAGAGAGAGAGAGAGAGAGAGAATGAGAGAGAGAGAGAGAGAGAGATGGAAGAGAAGAGAATATAAGTGGTTGGTGTTTTACAAATCAAAAATTGTAATTAGAAATCAAAATCCTGACCTTCCTGACTGATGTGGCTGACTGTTTATCCCATAGTTTTTGCTAACACAGTACTCGGAGTACTCGGAATCGCTGCTACCGCCTGCAATTTTTGTGCTGTAGAAATTGGAAGTTATTACTGATTATTTGCACCGTTTTTTTTGAAACATTTATTGTGGATTGCTCTCTATATTCTTCTTCATTCGTTATTGGTATTTTATTCGGATACAACCATGCCCAAACTAAATGAAAAATCAAGTAAAGAAACTCGCCCAAAGCAGAAGCGAAGGAAGGAGACGCCGATCGAAGTTCTTGAGAAAGACATCCCCGGGAGCTCCCCGCATTCTGCTGACGACGAGGAGATCAGTAATCATGCTGGTCATTGGAGTGTATCGAGCCAGAACACTGAATGTGATGATGATCGAAATACACATACCAAAGCGGATCTGTATTCAAATTCAAATTCTCCCGCCACGATTAAGGAACAGATAATGCTCGCGCTGCAATCGCCGCCGGTGATTCGGGCCATTGTTGACGCAATTTACTCCGAGATTTATGAGAAAATTGCCAGTGATTTGCATGATGGTCTCCAGCTAGAACTTCAAAATAAAATGCGAGAACTACAGTCACTGGAAGTAAAACTGAATAAAGTTTCAAAAAGTCTGTCAAAGATAGAGTCAAGTGTTGAAGAGCAAGAACAGTACAGTAGAAGGAGCTGTTTGAGGTTTCAATGGAGTGAAAGAAAAACCGAATGAAACAACGGATCAGGCAATCATCAATCTAGCGAAGGATAAGATGGGTATCACTTTAGCACCGACCGACATTGACCGCTCGCATAGACTATCTTCATCTAGGCTAGCAGCATCAAGTGTCGACGAAGGATTGGAATCCACAGAGTCTAGCAGTAAGCCTAGAATTATCATCGCTAATTCAGCAGATACAATGTAAGGGACGCTATCTACCGCAATCGTATGAAATTTCGGGGCTCCAAGGTCTACATTCACGAGGATCTTACAAGCTACAGATCATCTCTTCTTTTCAAGGCAAGAACCAGTGTCAACGTGAAGAAGACTTGGACATCAGACGGCAAGATAACTGCCCTCACCAACGATGGAAGGAAAGTACGTATTGCTTGTGAACGCGATCTTGAAAATCTTGACAGTTAGTTTATCCTTGATCTCGATATCTAAAAAAGTTTGAATTGTCTTATGGTCAAACTCTTTCCATGTATTAGATGTAAACAATCAGTTACTAATAATCAAAATGCTGTCTTATGTGTAAAATGCCTTCGATGGATTCATCTTAAATGTTCATCTCTGAGTTCTGAGTTTTTTCATTCGGATACTGATTGGATTTGCGATGTATGCCTGTACAGAGAATTGCCTTTTCATCTTATTGATCAATATGGAGAGACGGAAGGACCAAGTGTAATTGATACAACTTCAAATGACAACCATTATGACTCTATCCCACTTGTCTTTGAAAAACTGAATTGTAACAAGGGATTGAAAATTGGACATCTAAATGTATGTACTTTGTTAAAAAAATGTAGATGAAATTAATCATATTTTAGAACAAAGCAATTTGGATATCTTAACTCTCAGTGAAACAAAGTTGGATAGCAATATATTTGACTCTGAAGTTTCCATATGTGGCTATAATATTATCAGACTGGACCGAAATAGACATGGTGGTGGTGTCGTTATATATTTAAAAGATAACATTGTATTTGAAATGCAAGAACATGATTTTGGTCGCTTGGAATTAATATGTATTAAGGTCGTTATTGAGAAACAAAAGCCTTTTCACCTTGTGACCTGGTACAGACCACCAGATTCAAAGAAAGATGTTTTAGATGATTTTAATTTGTTACTACAATATCTGGATTCTCGGTGTCTTGATTTTATCATACTTGGTGATATGAATTGTGATGTATCAAAAAAACCTCAAAACTTTCATACTAAAAAATTATTATCGCTTGCCAGGGATTATAATATGAAACAATATATTTCGAAAGCTACCAGGGTAACTGACACGTCTTCCTCAACTATAGATTTACTATTTTCTTCTAATGATGACATAATTCAATTCTGTGATGTTGTAACAGTTTCCTTAAGTGATCATTACATGATTGTTGCACGTATAGGAAAAACTAAAATGACATTTTCTAAGCACAATTATGTCACCTATCGTGATTTGAAAAAAAATGAATTTTTCCTCATTCTGTAAGGAACTGCATAAATGTTCATGGTCTCAGATCCTTTCTGAAAATGATGTAAACACAGCCTATGATAATTTTCTAAATATGTATAATGATATCCTAAATAGGTTTGCACCTGTGAAACGTAAACGAATTCGTAAGAAAAGTGTTCCATGGATCAATGAACAGATTTTAACGATGATGAAGCTTCGTGATCAGTGTAAAGAAAGGGCTCGCTTATCTGGTGACCCAGATGTCTGGCGTGAATATAGACTGTTACGCAATCAAGTCACGGCAAAGCGACGTAAATCCAAAAGGGAATATATAACAAAGAACATTCTTGAGAACTCTGGCAATAGTGCTGGAATATGGAAACTGCTGGGTAAAATCCTTCCAAACAAACGTAAAAGTCAAACTTTGAAATCACTTGATATTGGTGGTAGTATATTGTCTGATTCTGAAGACATCGCAAATTATATGAATAGTTATTTTGCAAATATAACTAAAGAACTTAAAGATGGTGCCCAGTTTGCTCAGAAAACGTTTGAACCAACAATCAAACGCTCGACTGTGTTTTCTTTAAATGAAGTTTCGCAGAACGATATAGTGAAGTGTTTTAATGAGATTCCAAAAAATAAGTCTTCAGGATTAGATGGCATACCTACCTGTATCTTAAAAGACTCAGTTTCACATATTATTGTACCATTGTTACACATAATAAATCTTTCTCTTAAACAGGGAATAGTTCCATTAGACTGGAAAATGGCTAAGCTCACGCCATTATTTAAAGGTGGTAACTTAAAGGATCCTACTAATTATAGGCCAATTTCC
>CM057155.1:1607129-1667653 GCA_029962745.1 Echinometra lucunter
AAGGGATTTAAGTATCGAAGTGAATACCGGCCCCGGACTGTTAACACTTTGTAACTCACCGTGGGTACTGGGTCACGTTACAAACTTGATAAGATGGGGATTTCTGAAGAACTATAAACCTACAGCAACCATAAAGATGGAAATCTTGCAAAGCGTGAAGTGAAACTTAATTTTTCCATAAAAAACAAGCTATTCTCAGAACAAAAGACTTTATACCTTCTAAACAGGAATATTTTTGTTTTATTTTCCGCAGGAAACAAAAGGCATCCAGGGGTGAGAACACCCACATCTATATCCTCATATGTTTCTGCGTTACGCTACTGGGTCTGTACGGCGCCTTCTTAGCTCTCATCGGATTTGATACCGAGTTTCGCGTTGCCGAGTTAGAGATCATTCCCTGCAGCGTCATTGCTGCTCTCACTCATTTCTTCGCGCTTTCTTCGTTGACATGGATGGGAATCGAAGGTTTTCATATCTACATGTTAATGGTTCGAATCGTCAATAATTATGTGCCGAAGTTTATGCTGAAGGCGACTCTGGTCGGATGGGGTAAGGAACAGTTTGAAGCTCACTTGAAGAAAGAACAGTCTTGTTTAGAATACCGAGTACAGTTCGACAAAGAATGTTGTTTCAAATAAATTGCAAGTGACTCAGAATATATGGAAGGTTGAAATGTAAAATGTACTTGGCGGAGCCCGAATTGTCACTAAAATATTAGCTCTAACAATCCCTGGTATTTAAGGCCTTCCCAAAAGACCAATGGGGCACTGGTCAGTGGGTGGCAAATTATTGTGTAAGGCTCTCTTCGCACGTTGTGTCATTTGCTAAGATTGCGCGTCATAAGAGAAAGAGGTATCGTTTGAAGAGTGAATGCTAAACGAGCCTGGACAAGAAATACTTTTACTACTTGGTTTATGGGTCAACTGCCTTGAAAGACTCTATTAGCTCAGGAAATGACACAATCGTAATGATTTCTCGTGAGCTGGGTCCAAAGCTACTGGGATTCAGAGACGATCGAGTGATGATACCCTGCCATTTTCATATCACTATTTATATTACATTGCATTAACATAACCAATAAAATCTTATATAATTAAAGTTCGAAATCTACTCTCTTTTCACTATGTGTCAGGTGTACCAGCCGTTATAGTCGGAGCAACAGGTGGTCTTCTGCGTCAGGATTATGCTTCAGAAGACTTGTAAGTGGAAGACATTTGTAATAATTGACTTTTTGTCTCATTAGAGATCACAAGTGGATGAATGAATGGAACCTTCAAGATATAAAATATGCATGCTTTTATATCTTGATTTAACTTTTATTTTGCAAGGGTTGTCCAGAACGCCGTAGTAATCACCTATCAATCACCTGCCTATTACACTAGTGGTCCCTCTCTTTCTGTCTTGTTCTTTTACAGTTGTTACTTGCAACGATGGCCTCTGATTGGAGGACTCCTAGCACCAATGGGCATCATACTTCTCATCAACATCATAATCTTCATCCTGGCGATCTGTAGCCTAGGCAAGTCCGCCAGGCTCCCTGGACGAGTGTGGAAAGACCGCGAGGCAGAACGCCGAGCGTGCGTTGAGAGAACCCAGACTGGTCTGTCGTTCCTGGTTCTCATGGGTCTAACCTGGACCACTGGCTACCTGGTTCTCTTGCAAGAAGACGTAGCTGAAGTACTCTTCATCATCTTCAACTCCTTGCAAGGGTTCTTTATATTCATACTCACGTGTGTAAAGAAGGAGTCTGTGAGGAAGCTGTGGCGGAAGATGTGTTGTCCAAGCTGCTCGGATTCTCAGACGCAGAACTCTGGATCGGGTCGTAGTGAGATGAAAGCATCACAAGAGAGCGGCAACACCAACTCGGAAATAGAGCCCTCTCGTTCACGTTAAGATATCACTAAATCCAAACAAAAGAAGACGAATTTCTCTAATTTATTATTATTTTTTTTTACTTTTATTCTGTCGATGAAAAGCTCTTGAGTCTTATAGAGAGGTCCTAGGTTTGATCTTCGGTGGGTGCTTACGCTCTTGGACAAGATCTTTTACTCACTTCTGTCATACTCAACCCGGTTGTAAATGGGAACTTAGTGCATTCCTGGGTTCATGATAATTTGCAGGGCCCTTTTTATTGTAGTTATTATTATTATCATTATTTTTCTCATCACCTTCAAAGGAACTGTACGTGGATAATACTTAATTTGTCTATATTAGAAAGGGACACTAGAGGCATTTTACTACTTCGCTCATACTAAGATAGACTTAGTGTTTTGTGACGAGGTCTGATGACATAGGATTGTAGTAACAGATGGTTGATTTTATTTCTCCATCATTTTACTCAATAAACACAGTATGGCTGAGTGATTTATGATGATAATAATAATAGTAATAATAATATGCAACATTTATATAGCGCTTAATACAAATGTTTCGAAGCGCTCCATATCATGACCCCGACTTTAGCACGGCTTGTAGAAGACGAATTTTGATGAAAATAACTCCCCATCCTCGACAAGCCTATTTCATGCATTTGTAGATGAGAGTGGTGATAAATACGAGAGTACCCAAAAGGGAAAATGATATTTGTAAATGTAAATATCAAATACTGCATTTTACTTTTTATAATATATTTTCTGTATAAATTCAAGAGTAGTATCAATGTAAGACTAATCGGTAACGTACTATGAAACGTGAAGCAAGTATAAGTTCGAAAACAGCAACATTGTACAAAAGTGGCCAAGTGATATCCGACCTGTTTACAACACCTAGATGATTTTGAACCCAATTCGAAATTAAGCTATTTACAGAAACTGTGGCAGATATTCAAGAAAGTGTTAAATTCGGGAAATTATGGAAAATTGCTATATCTTAGAAGAAGTATAGAAAATGCGCTGGTATTGCATAGCTAAAACAGTAACAAATGGCATTGCTTGCAGATGATCTTAATCTGTTAATCAAGTGTTCAAAATCGCTTTCATCTAGTCATATTTACTCAGATATACCGTTCTAAAAATAAACTGTGTATGCTGCTCAACATGATAAGCGTTCCTTATTTTATTCTTAAAATGATTTTAAAATCCACATCCAAAGATGTGTGAAAGGAATTAGACCAAATAACACACTTCCTGGTTGTATGCTACTTGTGTAGATAAACTCAGTGTGTAGTGACAGCGAAAAAAGGAGAGAATATAAACCAAGTAAAAACAGAATTAAAGAAAACGGGAGACAACAAGAATCCGGAAATAAAACGAGTGAATTGTGACCGGGGGAGGGGGGGGGACGAGGAGAATGTTAAAAATAAAACGAGTGAATTGTGACAGGGGGATGGGAGACAAGGAGAATCTGTAAAAAAAAAAATAATAATAATAAATTGAGTGAGAGGGAAAGGGGAGGAAGGGAGAAGAGGACATGTAGAGAGAGAGAGAGAGAGAGATGGAAGAGAAGATAATATAAGTGGTTGGTGTTTTACAAAATCAAAAATTGTAATTAGAAATCAAAATCCTGACCTTCCTGACTGATGTGGTTGACTGTTTATCCCATAGTTAATGAAGAAATCAATGAAAATGCGCAGCATATTATATCATGACAAACTTTTTCAAAAGTACAAAAGATCAAATAGTTTTCAAGTTATCAGTCCTAGTTATAACAACAGACTTAAAGGGAGCCCAACTGATATATCCATGGGTGTCCATTTGTGTTCTTGGATGGAGGGATGATCGAATATCCTCGGCGAGGGAGCAAATCGACGTATAGGGGGAAAGGATGTGGTGTTCAAACGAGACTTAGCAAAGTCTACTTCTAAGTCTAATCTACCGTCCCTCCAATTAACTACACAAGAAATTGTTTTCAAACAGTATCGCAGAGGTAGATCCTCATTACTTGAAAGGAATGTTAAGCTATTTTTTTATAACACTTCTTATTAGAGTATGAACATGATGAACTACCTACGAACCACGAAGCGAGCAAGCTAAAAATTCTAAGTTCTTACTACAGAAATGTCACTTTGTCATCAAAATACACTCTAGGCCTATGAATCTATTTGAAAGGTATATTTGGTAAACTTGCTGCCAAGTTTGACTATTTTAGCACCTCGCTGGTCCAGTCTTTTGCTGTTCTGAAACAGCAAAAGTTTTAAAAAGGTTAAATATTAAGAAGGAAGCGAGAGAAACAAACCCATACTAATCCGAAGATAAAATATCATTTCGTCGCCAAAATACTTTATAGGCCTTTACATATTCGGCCAATTTTGCTTGCATGCCAAATTAATTTTCCTTTCCAAACTATTCTGTATCTAAATGTGAAAAAAGTGAGCACAGAGAACAAGGAAAATTTTGCACTATTTGATTCCCCGCAAAGATATCTAAGTAATATATTAGATCACCTAACTGCCAAATATGACGCTCTTTGGCTCGTCGCTTGCCATCCAAAACTATTCTACTTCATTTTTATATGGGAGAGCGAAGCAAGGCTACCGACAAACAAAAAACCTCTATTTTATTTAAGTAGAATTACCACCAAAATAAACTAGATGATTTTGATGATGTACATAATTCTTCCCACAGAATTCGCGAATACTTTGATACCTAGCTGCAAAAATATTGTGATATTCGGACGTGTTGCTGAAGGAGTCAGAGCGCCTGTTGTTCGAAAATATCATCATGATCATGTTACTTTCTAGATTTTATGTGCCAGCGTAGCGAGAGAGCGAGGAAAAATGGGTTTTAGAATAATGAGAACAGGTTCTAGTGTATTGTTACTACATTCTCATGATCATGATGATTTTAACATACATTTTATCAGCATTTTCCTTTCTCATATTTGGTATGATAGGAATAGGCTATTGGTCACAGGCCAAAATCTCCTAAAAACTCTTCTGTTTTAGGTATTCTTGCAGTTCGACTCCTTGCAGTTATGATTAGTACTAACTTACTAGAAGAATAGTACTACCGTTGTATAAAATTAGCAAGAAGAAAACCAATTTTCCTGTCATAAAGATAGTACTGTAATCGGCGGTGACTGAATTACTTAAAATGCGAGAGAGCGAGGCGAGCGAGCGCTTCCAGGTTTTTTCTTTACCCTTCCCCCTTTTTTTCTTTCTTTTACTTTTTTAGGGGATACTACAGGGGGCCAAGTCACTTTTCATGGTTAATTATTGGGGTATGATAATACAGGCCATCCCCCACCAAAAGATTTTGGGATATATCTTCCCATCCCTCCCCGGGGATCGACACCAATAGATATATCACAATCCATGATACCTCAGACAGTGATAAAAACGAAGCTTGTTTACTCATACCAATCATAAACCAAAGATTCCTTTTATTAAAATGTAGTTCGCTGAACCTTGCCCGGCGGGCTCAAGGTTGTATAACTACACAAAATAAAATATGGCATTAAATTTTGATATTGTGTATATTGGCACATCATTGACAATGTTTGTCGTGTGCGCTAGAGTATGCGCGAGGTCACTGTTATGCCAATATGTGACGTAATTAACGAACTTTAAGGCAATTTCGTCTCGCAGTATATATGAATTATGCATGGGTAATTTTAAGAACCTTCATATAAAAGTATTCACGTTCGATTGATCTCATTCTGTGGTTGCCATTAATGCCTTGTAGCTCATGTTTTGCTTGCTCTCATGTTGCATGACTTTGCTTGAGCTTGGACCTTGTTTTGTTTTCTTCTGAGATATTTGCATCATGGAAGTATTGGAACAAGAATCATCTGGTGTGTGCATGACACTTCGATTGGTATTAGCTGCAACGGCGTTATTGATAGTGTAAGTAGATAAGATATTTTATCATTATTGCTCTGCCATTGTTATCCTCATCGGCATGTCCGCTTAAAAGATAAATGTGCAGGTGATCTAAGACATTGTTAACCAAACTTTCATTACATGACCGCATAAGGACTAGTCCTATTTGACCTAGCAGATATTTCTTCTAAGAAACTCTGTTTTTCAAAAATGCAGAACAAAGTCATCTTTTCTGAAAACGGCTTAGTAGATGTATATATACACAAGGTTCATTACAGTTTACACAGCAATTCTTTTGAATGTCTTTTCAAAAGAACTTTGCAGCAGGTATGCAATCCTTTACAATCGGCTGATGTGCGATAGCGTGCACTCATGGCATGATTGCGTTTCCATTGATCATCTTAACAATAAGCCCACGGTGTGATACCATTGTTAGTGATCATCCTAATATACTAGTAACGACAATTTCCACTAATGCAACTGGGCAAATATCACAAAGTTGTGCATTGAAGTTTTGTTGGATATGTATTTGCGTATGTCTAATATATAGTAAGAGGGAGCGAGTTGGCTCAGTCGGTAAGCATCTGCCTGTCGAACCAAAGATCGTGGGTTCGAGTCCAACCCAGGCGGATGACTGAAGCATATGTTGTGTGTTATCGTGCACCTCTCCTGTTTCATAGATGCAGGCTAAGCTACAGTGGAAAACACTCCGTGTAAAGGAGAGTCACCATCTTTGCACGTTAAAAATCCCATTGCACTATTCGTATAAGAGTAGGGGGATAGGGGGGGAACCCCCGGTGTATGTGGTTCACCTGCACATCCCCAATCAGTGATATCGGGAGGAGAGACCTGAGTGTTACAGTGATTCAATTCGCTTTTCGCCTCGCAGGGACAGGTGACGCCAAACCAAATAATAATAATAGTATTATATTCAGCGAGTTGAGTTTTTAAATCCAGGATATACTTTTATCCTGATCAGTGAGCACGGCTTGCAACTTTGAATAAAGAGGAAAAGCTATATATAACCCCAAATAACGACTGAACGTAAATGTTTGTTTGGGTTTTTTTTCGTAAAAACAATTTTTATTTATTGCGCAGGTATACAGTCGGCTATAAAGCCAAGGTTTCTGTTTTTACTCTCAAAATGATTTTAAAAAAAATTCTTTTCATGAATCGTCCGAGAAAATGTGATGAAAATAACAATATTTAGTACATGTAATACAAAGCGTATACTTGATAGTCATTTGCGAATATCATTCTTTCTATAACTTTTTCATTTTCTTATTTTATCAGATATCTGGCATGGAATTATACCTACTTTCTTCGAAGGGGAATTCCCGGTCCTCTACCACTCCCAATTCTCGGCAATATTTTGGACTGGAGAGAGGTATAATGATTAGGAATATTGCGTAATGGTGGACCTCATGAGCACAAAGCCCCCCTCCACTCCCAAACAACTCCCACAGTAGACCGATACTCCTATATCCCCTCCCCCCCCCCCCACACACACACACACACTCCTTTATTCGGATAAAGAGATTAAATTGTTGCGTTTTTTTCCTCGGCCCAAAATATCGAAACGCTAATATAGATTTCCAGTTGATTGTATACAGAATTTCACACTGTGCGAACAACTTTTCCTCCCACCTTTCTTACAGTCAGATCCACTTTGAAAGTTATACATTGAAAAGAAAATTAAACAGAACTTTGTAGTGTAGCTAGACAAGACTTTTCACCAACATGAGCAATCAGAATATTCTGCCTTTTGGTCTGAAATGTCACGTGACATAAAACATATATAACGTCGGTCTTAGGCCAAAAGACCTTTGACGAATTTTTTACGCTTCCGAGATACATGTAATTGTGTTTGAAGTTTTGGGTCCCCATGTGAAGTGCTCACGTGACATTGCTATCACATCAAGGATGTTGATTTTTCTTACAATGAATGAATGTGGATTTAAAAAAAAAGTATTATATGTATGAAAATCTGAAAGCATTGTGAAATTTACTTTTACTGGTCAAAACCGGCTTTAAAGTGTTAAAGAATTTGTACACACACACACACACACACACAACCCCCCCCCCCCCCCCCCCCCCCTCCCCGTAAACATGGTAAAGGCTTTTTTGGCATAAGATCTTATTAAGTTATAGCATCTTCTTTCCCTTATTCAGGGTGTACAGTACTCTCTGGATCGCTACATCAAGAAATATGGCAACTGTTGCGGGTAAGGATATGAATTATAATTGTAGTCATGATAAGAGACATGAGAGAAAACCAAGAAATTACACACTAAGAAAAAAAGGTTCAAGTTTGCACCCCAAATGCAACACTGGCAGCACCTTTTCGGGTGCAATCTTGCACCCTACATGAAAAAGCTGCAAAAATGCACCTTTTTGTTCTTGTTTGCACCCGGATATTCCCGTTTGCACCTTTAAGGGTTCAGAAATTTTTGCATTCAAAAGGTTGCAAATTTGCACCTTCCCTAAAGGGTACAACTCTGTATCCTTAAAGGTGCAAATAGCTTCTTAGGGTGCAAAGTTGCACCCAAAAAGGAGCTCCCAGTGTTTCATTTGAAGGATGCAAAATTATACCATTTTTTCTTAGTGTGTACAAGCATTATTTTGAAGTTTTTATAACTTATAAAAAGGGTTACTGAAGTTATTAGTTTACCTTTAGTCGTGATTATTTCTGACTCAAACCACTTTTAAATCCATCAGGCTTGAGGTAATCACATTTAGCTGACATTGACCATCAACTGATTTTTATTATTATGAGGACAGTAGATAATCTCCAACTTGAAAATGGTTTGTGATAGATAAACTGCCATGTTATTAAGAAAGTGTAAGGTGACCATCGCCAAACACATGCTTTGGTTGAATATTTCTGTCGGGACCACTTAAGTACCAAAACTGTGAAGGTTAAAGCTGCATGACTCATATTACTCAGTGTTTCATTATAAGTTTATGGTGAGTGACAAAATGCAAAAAATGCAATCACTGAAATTTGTCCCTTTCTGGTTTTTGTCTCGTGGCTACAGATTTTACCAATTCTTGACGCCGTGCACTCTTGTGTCTGACCCAGACATGATCAAACAAATAATGGTCAAGCATTTTGATCGTTTCCACAACAGAATGGTAAGGACTAAAAACCCTTCGATGTACCACATGTGACGCAGAAAGGATTTTCCCCAACAGAAGTTTAGACTGGGGATGTCTGTAATGAAGGCTTCTAAAATCAATATTGAAAAGAGCCCACAATCAATTATTCATGACTTATAAACAGTACTTGAAAACTTTGATTCTAGTATATCAGTTTGTGGTGTTATAACTGAGAACATGGAAAATGTGTCCTTCTTTTTAAAAGATTAATTCAACTCTATAGAACTATATAACTACAGAGAATTTTCAAAGACGCACTTCCCTCTTGGTTCGCAAGCACATTCTTCTAAGCAATGCCGTACATACTCCCATTTCAATAACTCATACGGAATAGTGGAAATGCATATGAAGAGTTTCGTGGCAAAACTGGTATTATCCAATTTTGTCAATTTGTGATATCTGAGATTAAAACTGCCGAAATATAATGAAACGAATGAGATATTTCGTGATACGTTTGATTGTAACGTTTCGGTCACAACATTTTATAATAATAATAATTATAGTAATGAGGATAATAATAATAATGATAATAATAATAATAATAATAATAATAATAATAATAATAATAATAATAATAATAATAATGATAATAACTCTTATTTACCCAGGGTAGCCACTTCAGCTATCAGCTGATCTTCCAGCGGGCCCTACATAACATGATATGTTATTATTACCCTTCTCCATTCTTTTATGCCGAGCGCCTGGCTAGAAGGCAGAAGGTCCCATTTTTGTAAGTCTTTGATATGACTCGGCCGGGGATCGAACCCACGACCTCCCGTTCATGAGGCGGACGCTCTATCAATTGAGCCAACATTCCCGGTTATCGAAGTAAATGACTTAACACATTCAAAATAATAATTCTGCCTAATGGTTTGCTATCTTTATAAAGAGCTAGATAAGCATTATGGTTTTTTTAAATTGTACAACGGTTTCCTAAAATGTTTTTTAAAAATGTTGCTTTACCAGTTTTGCTCCCATTTTCTTGTATAGTATATCCCTGTAGACTCTCCGCTTTTAAGTAAAGCTTTGTTCATTAGCCGTGATGGCCAATGGAAGAAGATTCGACACACTCTAACACCCGCTTTTAGTGGAAGAAAGATGAAACTGGTAAGTCATTTAACCAGTTCACTACATGGTATTCTTAAGTTTCATAGGAACCAATCCTCGAGTTAAAGTATATGCGTTAAAATACATTCTTTGACTTCAGAAATATATTAAAACACATGGTGTTTAAAATATCTGATAATGATTCCGTAATTTCTGAAGTTGTTATTTTTCCCGGAAAACAAGATGCATTCCTCTCTGAAAATTCAGCGATGTGTACGTTTTAGAGAAATACTAGTGCATAACAATGAGGAAAAGAAAAGGATATCGCAAATCATAAAGAGTTAATAACGATGTACATTGATTTCGAAGTGGAAATACGATTAAAAGATACAACATAATCTTTTCTCAATCATTTCAAAACCAAAATCAAGTCATTTTATACTACATTATCTAACTAGGCTGATCTTTATGAGAACATAATGAGCAGATTTTTTAGCTGTCATATTGATCAGTGAAGTATGAGACAGTTCTTTGCCAGATATAATGAAAATTAATAACATTTGTGTGTGTTTTAAGCTCTTATGCTCTTACCCAACATCCAGATGTCTGATATGGTAAGACAGCCAGCGGCTAGACTTGTTCAGAACTTCAAAGCTGCCTGCGGCAAAGATAGACAAACGATAGTCGAATGCAAAAAGTGAGTTGTTTAACCCAATGTTGTATTTCTTGTTCATGTCATGTTAACTTGATGTTTAAAGCCATTGGGTACCTTTTTTAAAAATCTGAGCTGCATAGTCCTACATGCTATTAGTGTATGTAATGTTGTGTAAATATGAAAAGTAGAAAAATGCATTTCAAAGGCATCATCATGTGCTTCACAAAAAGTGGAAACAAACAAGTGACCGGAAATGCCAGACCCTCTTACCCCATGGACTCCAGTATTAGACACAAGCATACCCAGGTTGGTTTTGCAAATGGCGGAATCCAGTGACAGATATCTTGATAATAACATCTTGCATTTCAAAATCTTTACATTCCTGGCTGTCTATTTATCCTTATGAACACCTTTATACCACAGACATGAAAATTCAACAATTATTAAATCAAGCCTTCACAAAGTTACCGGATCCCTTTAAATAGTTTATTTGTACCAATCTGGTTTTGTTTTTCATTTTCCTTCCATAATTAACAATGGGAATCTTTTCATTTCAGTGAAAGGATTTGATTTATATCACAACTCTTATTTCATTAAAAATGACCCTGTACTGAAGCACAGGATCCAGCACCCACTGAATCTTTAATTTGATTTAAGTATGCGAGGCTGCCCTATGAAATACAGTTTGCCACCATCATGACCATATCCAGATAAATGACACTATTGCAAGGTCAATTAGAATTCCGTTATTTTTCATAGCAAATTTCACTGACGGAGGAGGAAAAGGTGACAATGACGATGATGATGATTCAAAATCTTGCAGATCTGGACTAATGATGTTTTGTCATCTTCTCATGTCAGATTGTTTGGTGCATACATCATGGACACCATTGGGTTGTGCGCGTTTGGATTGACTGTTGATTCGCAGAGGAACAAGGATGATCCGTTCGTTCTCAATGCTAAGAGATTCTTTGGCAGTCTGGACTTCACCTCACCGGCAATGGTTATTTCCATGGTCACGAGTAAGTATTGGATGTCCCGGCGTCTTCTGGGGCAATTATCATGATAATTGCTACGAGCATTATTTTGTCGAAGATACACAGCTATCGCGTCAGGGTTACGATTAAGGTCCGGTTTACAGTAAGGTTTTGGTATAGTGTTTGATCAGGGATTAAAGATCATAATTTGATTGGTGTACGAAATTGACGAGGAGCATTTGTCGCCGGAGCATTATGTCGTATAAAACTTCAAGTATCACTGCGTCAAACAATAAATTCTTGCTCCAGTTGCACGCGACACCTCATTTCCCTGACGCAATTAAGGTAGCGTCGGCGACTGTACAGAGATTTTTACGCTTTATAAAATTGAGATATCGTACCAATTAAAAAGTTCATAAATGTAGAATTAAATGATTGCAAATATTACTTTGAAGTACTGGCATATGGGCTAATTATCATCACAGGCTTGATTAGCGCAGTTAATGGAGAAGCCAAAATGACACCATGTGTACAACATATATTTCTAAAGCAGTCCCCAACCTAGACGCTAATTATCAGGATGAAAATTTCATCATAATAAACATTTACACAAATTGATTGAGTGAAGGATTTAAATGAATGAAGAAATAAAGTAGATGGTCCAAGGTCAAACATGTCAAACAACTTTGTTAAGACTTTACAGTCACTAAATTTGTTTTTTGTTTTTGTTTTATTTTGTTTTTCGACAATGATAGTTCATAAATATGGAAATCATCGTTTTGCTTTTGAGAGTTTTCTCCAAAAACGAACTTTTTTCTCTGCTTAGGTTTTATACCTGGATCGAGTCGGCTTTTGAATTTTTTAGGTGTGACAGTATTTCCCGTGGAAGTCCTCGAATTCTTCAGAGCAATCATTGATAAAACAGTGGATATGAGGAAGACGGACAAAGCTGCAAAGGTTAGTCACAGACAGATGTAATAACCTAAAGATAATGCCAATATACCCTCTATGGGCAGGAGAGACCCGAGGGTCACAACGATTAAGTTTGCTTTTCCCCTTCCAGGCCCAGGTGACGCCAAATACGTAGTAATAATAATGATAATGAATGATGATAATAATTGATTGAGAGATAGATTAACTGATTAATTAATTGCTTGGTTGGTTGCATCAGTGATTGACAGAATACCTTCTCGGATCTTTCGCAGGAATCATTCACTCTATTTTTTTGCTCAAAATAAGTAATGTGTTGGTTGGTGAATATGTGTCCCACCCCAAAACTGGTCCCAAAAAAAAAAAAAAAAAAATCGGTACATTTCAACCAATAACTTGATAATATTGACCATCATATCAGTCAGTTTTTACCTATATTTTTGGTCGGACACACTTTTACCAAAGTATTGGTCATTTTGACCAATCCTTTTTAGAGCCCTGATAAAGTTGTCGGTAGGAGGAAGACGAATAAAGCTGCCAATATTTGTCACTGACAGGTGTATTAACCTGAAGATAATTGGTTGGATGGATGATTCACTAATGCTGTGAACACTAATTTTACATGATTAAGTAAATGTCGGATTATAGGATTCAAAATGGACTGATTCAGTATATACACTCTAAAAAATATTGGGTATGAGGGTAGTTATGCGTCAAAACCGCCTTTGGGCATTTCTTTGGGCATTTCTTCTTATCCAATATGATGAAAATGTTGCCCATTCTAAAGCAATTACTGCTTATTTACACCCTAACTGGACAGTATACTTCCCGCATTGGGTAAAAATATTGCCCATAGTTAGTTGGACATATTATGATTACCCTCGTGCTGGTTAAAATTTTACCCAGTATTGTTTACAGTGTATATGATAGTCGTGCAATGTAACAGTGATTGATTAAATCTATAACTGATTATAGACCAATTTCACAACGCAAGAGGGCAGCAGACTGTTCGACACAGTTCGACATACTGCGGTGGGCGCTCCAACTTTTATAGTACACAAGTCAATAGCGCGTTACGTACATTCGTTCGATTTTTTGTCTATTTTGACCATTATATGCAGATTTATTTTAATATTTGCAATGAGAAATTATCAGGGAAGTTCAGGTCGCAGCTGTGCGGTGCTCAAATGCCACAAGACTTAGAGAAAGTTTAAAAATTGGAAGCTAACTGAGTGCGAAATTCACTCGCTTTTGACTCATGAAGCCTGTTTGTGTGAGAAGCTGTACTCCCTACACAGGTTTCCGTAAGCAATGTGAAGGAATTCGTCGCCAGTGGGTAAAAACATCAACAGAAAGGACTTTGAAGTCAAGAAACATAATCATTATGTACTTTGGCGTAAAATTTAATGAGTGAAAACATGACTTTGTAAACAGGGTAAGATTTAGGACTCCCGTTTACTACGGCTTCTATGCTGCAATCGAACTTTTACTGACAAAACTAAGTTGAAAAACCATCGAAAGTACAAAAATACATCATACCTTCATCTGTCAGATATAGCCATTGTCTTACCTCATCTACCCATGCTTTATCTTATTGATCTAGAATAAAGTAAATGGAACAATACCAGGGCATATCTCATATCTTACATTCATTTTGTACACAGAGCCAATCGCAGTCAGCGCGCTTGCCCACCGCAGCAATAGCGTCGCCGATAGAGGGCCAAATACATAAACCGGAGGTGAAATTGGTCTATATGATTAAACAACTTGTAATGGATTAAAATGTTTAAGAACTAATTGTCTGACTCGACGTTCACCGATAGAGTGGCTGCTTTAATGATTATTTGCTGATTAATTGACGTATTAGTTGAAAGCATGCTTACCTAATTGAATCATTGGCTAACTGTAAGACTGACATTTAAGCTAGATCTATTTTAGTGAACATTCGTATGATTCTACGTGTTAACTTTTGTGCACTTCGTAACTTTTAAGTGATTATGTTCCGTACTTACAAAATGGATGATATTTCATTGTCTTAGTGCCCCTTGTCTTTCCAGAATGTTGACTTTCTTCAGCTGGTGATCAATTCTACCAAAGATAACGAAGGCGATGACGATGACGATGATGACAAAGCAACGAATAATGGCACAACCCAT
The DNA here is from genome assembly GCA_029962745.1 of Echinometra lucunter. NCBI lineage: Eukaryota > Metazoa > Echinodermata > Echinoidea > Camarodonta > Echinometridae > Echinometra > Echinometra lucunter. The sequence continues at coordinate 1,621,812 of CM057155.1, forward strand.
GTCATAGACACAAGGAGTAAGAGAGAGCCGCTGACTAGGCTAGAACTGATGAGTCAGGTAAATTTCCGAAAAGAGAAAAACAAAATATTCTAATATTATTGCATTGGAGGTCAAGAAAAGAATTCTTAATCTATAAATTTAATGACATTATCTTTATGTAAAAAAGCGTCATCCCCCCCCCCCCCCCCCCGCCGAAAAAAGACAGGTAAGTAAAAATACCGACATATCAAAGAAATTTTCCAACATTTCGAGATTTGCCGCTTAATTGAGCGGAGCCTCTAATGGGCAATGTATTTTTCGTATCTTATGAACCATGTCAACCATTGTGTAGTCATTTTAGTGTGATTAGACTTATGAATGAATCATGTGTATTTATGATTTCAAAAAACCTAGTGGCACATCATTACAGGCATTTTGTGATTTTGACTCAAGTACAGAAGATTTCGACCAGCTTTCACAGAATTGCATAAACGTGAAATTTCGGGATGAGATGCAAAGCCAATGACGTCAGCAAGATGATTTTCATTACTGTATCTTATCACAGGCCCTTGCGTTCTTCGTCGCTGGATATGAGACAACTACCACAGCCTTGTGTTTCACGGCTTACCTCCTTGCCACGAACCCTGATCAGCAAGATCGTCTCATTGCTGAGATCGACAGATTGGCGCCCACTCCGGAAGACGTCACATATGACAACCTCAAGAAGTTGACTTTCCTTGAGAACATCATCAGCGAATCCCTGAGGCTATACCCACCCGGCGCTTTGTAAGCATTTATGGTACTTGGCACTAGCCGAGATGAGTATGAAACTCATAGGAGCAGAACAAACGCTTAGTTACAAGAAAATGCAAGAATGTAAAAAAACTCCCAAATCAGAGAAGATCAGTTCTTCTTTGAAAAATGACCCTTTCCGTTCGGTCTTTAGTTTTTAATGGCAATAAAATAAGTTACAGGCGATCCCTTACATTTTATTTAGTTTTTAATCTCAGGCTAGGCATTTTCATTCATACTTCCTTTGCCATTTACTAGTAGAACCGCTTCCTTCCTTTCTTCGTGAAATTCGCAGTCTACATGTAGAGCACTTTAGCTGCCTCAAAACTCATCTATTTCAGTATATGTGTGAATATTGTATGTTTACCAGACGATCCTGGCCCCGTTGAATGTTGTCACAGAATTTGATTCCTGTGAGCCAGGTTGCGAAAGTCTTAAGAAATCGTTTATTTGCATACTTCTATAAAAAGCTTTCGAAATATAGGATAAACCCTTATCCGCTATCGTATAATTTCATTGTGGAACAATTCATTATCATTTGAAATAAAGGATAATTCTTTTAATCTCACAGTATTGATCGAGTTTGTAATCAGACAACAACGATAAATGGTCATGTATTCCGAGCTGGTGACGCAGTCAATATCCCGATATGGAGCATCCACAGGGACCCCAAACACTGGCCAAACCCTGAGAAGTTTGATCCTGATAGGTAACGTTTAAGATCTCTCTTTAGGAAAGTTTCTTAGTAAGAAATAAAACACTCAATAAGGTCGCTCAATGTGCCAGATAACAAGACGACAGTCAGTGATCATATTTGGTTGAATCTGAGCCCTTCGCCGTCTACCATTTTCTCCCAAGAAATTCCACTTTTGTTCTGTTCTCTCTTGCCCTGGGAAGGTGTAGGCTTTGAGCATTTTAACATACGTGACCCTTCAGGAAAAGAGACCATCTTCGAATACTTTGGCGCTGCCTCTGACCTTATTAGGGTCTAAGTTAGGTTTAAATGATTTGTTCCATTGTTTCATAGCTGCCCCATAATAAAAAATATTCTGTTCTTGTGTTAGTAGCGCATATCACATTATGATCCAACGTCTCTGTGCGCTTCCAAAGAACTTTAGATATAATTACCCTGGCTTTAGCCCAGCAGCCATTACACGGACAATCATTTTAATGAATTAATTCTTGTCAGGTACCCTTTTCACTCACGTGGGTCGGGTGTGGCAAATGTAGATTAATGTCTTACCAAAGGACAAAGTGCTGCGGCAGGGATTCGAACCCCGTAGCTTGGTTCAAAGTCTGGAGACTTATGCACAGCACCACAACACTTCTACCACATTACCACACTGGTTCTTGTTACATTCACAAATACCATCTGAGAGACACTGAAAGATATAGCACAGTCTAAAAGGAACAGTTTTTGACATGTCTGTTAGATTCACCAAGGAGAACCAAGCTGGTCGTGCCCCTCTAGCCTGGCTCCCATTCGGTGGTGGTCCTCGGTTCTGTATCGGGTTAAGGTTTGCTATGATGGAGATCAGGACAGCTGTGGTGATGATGCTACAACACTTCCGTTTTGAAGTTTGCCCAGAGACAGAGGTATGCTATGGAAACTTTCATGATTATCCCGTTCTCTTTAATCGTCTATGAATAAAACGTACCATTTTTTCCCCAAAATAAATGAAGATCAATTAAATCCTGACAGGTCTTGTAAAAGCATTTTGCTTTAACTGAAATAATGAGTCAGTAAAAAGTGTAAGTGATGAGCTCTTCTAGAATTGAGGTAGTTTCATTGCTGCCCGTCAGTTATCATTAAGGGAAAAAATCATTTGCAGAGACAGAGATGTACATGATAATTATAAATTTCATCATTTAGCAAACTTTTTTATTTCTTGCTTAAAACTAGGTTCCACCTGTGCTTGGTAAGGCTGGTTTTCTCAATCCTCCCAATGGTGTCACCCTTCGTGTGGTGGAAAGAAACAAATAGATAACTCAAGGTCAACGCGTCCTACAAGACAAGACAACCAGCTGTGTTTGAAATCATTGCAACAGGATTAAATATCAAATTTTCCAATAGTGTGAATTCTATAATTTTCAGTACGGACTATATGTGGGAGAAGTGTGATATAGTGGTGAAGGCTCTTGCCTCTCGTACGGGATGTCCTGGGTCCTGCTTACATCTATCGACAAGGTGTTTTGTCCAAATGAGGCCCTTGCAACATGCTCGATCGACTCGGGTGTGTGCTAACTGGCACCGCTCGGGAAATTTAAAAAAAAATACAGGGCCTGGGGGAAGAGCAGTAAATATAGTGATGTGGCTATATGGGCCTAATATTAACTTACAACTTGATTATTTGCATTAAAAGTTATGCAGATGGTGAAATGTAAAAAAAACAAAACAAAACAAAACAAAACGCTACAAGTCGGTGGCGAAACGCGGGAGTGGTACTGTTGGAACGATTCACAGCTAATCGATTTTTTGAAAGCTCAAATTCATTTTTGGCTCGTATTCATTCCATATAATAAATTTGATTGTACTTTGTATTTGTATTTGTTTTATTATATACTAGTATTCCAGTTCAAATGTATTTCAATTCAACATGTTCAATATGAAGTCTGTATTATTTTCTTTATGTATTGATTTGTATGAATACAATAAAGAATATTATAAAACAAAAAAATTGGAAAGAACGGAGGATGGGACAAAAGTTCAGTCAGACATCAATCAAACGTTTCTCATGCAATAAAAAAAAGAAATGCTGCTTTTTAATCTTGCTTTTATATCAAAGTTAGACAGTAGGTACATTTGCCTTGTGATATCAAACAACATGAATTAATTGTGAAATTACCAGCCTATAGCTTGAACAAATATATTTACTATGTGTACTCGGAATTTACCAAACAATAGTATGATTTCAACAAAGCTTATGTATATAAGAATGTATTTTGTTCTCAGTATTTGAAACAGAGTTGTTAAGGATAAGAATGCCTCTTTTCATTGCAATTTTGTGCATAAACACTATTCATATCGTACCTTATAATCTGAACAGATTATTATAAGAACATGCTCATTTGTGTCATATAGAATAGATGATGGAGTTAATCGAGTTTCACAGTATTAGTTGACTTGGTTACTATATTCAACAGGAATTGTTGTGGGTTGTACTATTTTTGCAGTTTTCATTCCAGGCAAGTGAATTTTGGCACACATGACCACTTTTAACAAAACATTGTCATGGTATCCACATTAATCAGGATTATTATGAGGGAAATACTTCCAGCTTTCATCAAATTCAATCAGTTTCCGGTTCCTTAGGTTTGTTAATGCTTTGTTAAGTGATGGTTGAAAATTATTATTCATTCTCTTTTTCTACTTACTTCTTGCGACTATTATTTTGAATTATTTTTCCCTGTTTGTTTTAGTTGAAATGAGTTATGCTTATTTTGTTTGTATCTTCATTATTGTTATCTTGTATTTGTATAAAGGGCCCCCAGCAAAACAGAATTGTGCATGATGACTGACAGGGACTTCCTGTTTGAATAAAACGAAATAAATAAATAAATGAAATAAAATAGCAAGAGATTTAATCACTATTATGTAAATAGAATACTTTTGAGGTAATGGTATTTCGTTTTCCGATTTTTTTTTTAATTCGTTTGTGATTTCAGTCTAATATTTAATGAAGATTATTTCATTCGAATACACTCCCCTTTAAAAAAAGCACATTTCAAGCTCTGCAGTATTGAAATTCGATGGAGTTTTATATTGGTATGTTTGTTTTCTTCTATTTTTAGTATTCTTATGATTTCCGTAAGACTTTCTTTTGTTGTCAATTTGGTCGGACAGACAATGTTTAATGAATGATAATGATATTAGGAGGAACTGAAGCATGATAAAATGTTTATTTCAGATTTTGCGGATTCAATTAAAAACCACAATCAAAAGTTTTGCGAGGTTTTTTTTCTTCATAAAAAATTTATTCCAAAGTGTTTATAACATCAAATTATTTGAGATATAATTATTTGAGATATATTGATTCCAAACATTTTTATCTCAAGGTATAAAACTTTGAAGGTATAACTTTAAGTTAGAAAGGAAAAGTTATTGCTCTCGAACAGGAGGAATATATCCTAACGTATGTTACTTAAAAGCTTTCCAAAAGGCCCTCCTTTCAATCGTGCAGAAGGACTTAAGCATCAAGATGAAAAATGGGGAAGATAGGAAAAGAGGGAGGGAGAGCCTTATTAAAATGAGAGAACTGTCATAGGCGAGATAAAAAAAAAACACAGGCAGGTAAAAGGTGACAAACAAACAAAAATGCTGCACAGGTGAGCAAGTGAACCAGTCATCTATTGGAACGTCACATAATCCAACCAAACATCATCATTTAATGATGCAGCCATAACAATATATAACTCCGAACGTTAATCATTAACCAGCGCCAGACGACCTGTGTATATTGACACTAGGCCGATCGAAGACGTGCTATGTGCAGTGCTCGGTACAAACTCGCATAATGCTACTTTCAGACATACTTCGCGGGCATTTCTTTACTGATGACTCACAGGGTGATATATTTCGTGTATACCATGGACTGCGTTATGTAGCATAATACTGGATATTTCCATCATGGAACTTCGTTCTTACAGTATATCAAAAGGGTATGTACAACACTTCAGCTAATATTTATGTATAATTCATGTTAGGTATATACGCCAATCATTTCTAAAGTATTCTCGTCTGCTTGGGTTGAAATGGCACGATTCATTTTTTTAAATCTATAATGACAAGCATGTTCAGTTTTAAGTGAGGCGATACGATGCTCTTCGTGGTATATTCTACGAAGCGTTATCATGTATTTATGTGATTGGGGATTTAAGTTTGTATGACATTATGCTTGTTTCCTTTTTATTTGTTGAGTAGTGGTGAATTTGAATTCATCTGCTGTATATTTAACCAAGAAGGTACCATATAGTCTATGGTACCTCCTTGATATAACTCTGCGAATGGCACAAAGGTGTGTGCATTAAAGGGAAGAGATTAATGCCTTATTTTTGTCCCGAATGAAAATGTATTCAAAGATTTCTTACTCATTTTATGTTTCATTGGTTCGTTCGATCATGAAATTTGATCATTTAAGAGTTGGTCCTGCGTAACTAAGACACAGACATGCATATAACTTGTCTCAAGTACTGTTTTTCTAGCGTTATGGTCTTTTAAAAAGGTACCGATTGGGTGTATCAAAATGCATGAAATTGATATATTCATTATAAGTATACACTGAAAAGTACTCTAATTCCATGAATTCAGTGGTTACAGTTAGAGGGAATAGGGGCTCAGACCAGCCTTCCTCCCCTTAAAATTCAATGTTTCTCAGAAAGTGTTATCTGCACCTTATACTGTATAAGTAAAAATCCTAAAAAGGGAGCATTGCTTTCTGAGTTGGGCCAGTAGGCATGATAGGCCCGATCTTTTTTCCCCTCTCTAAACAAAAAGATGAACAAGAATTTGAAGAAAAAATAACAACTATAATCTTTTCTTTGGTGTTTTACAGGCTTTGTAAAGTGATGTAAAATCTCTCTCCCTCGTGGTTTGACATTTTGAAAAGCTGACATGAAGAAACAAGCAAAGATGACTCGTAACAAGGTCTTCGTCAGAGTATGTCTTGTTCTATCGGGCATGGTGGCAACATATGTCATTCTATCGGAAATTCATCTGACCAGAGAATGTCATCGATTCTGTACAAGGTATAGTAACATTATTCAACATCATTTAATTCATACAATTCGTTGAGTGACACAAAGGTTTAATCTTCCCTTGAAACACTATCATCAAGATAAAATAGAAAGGTAGCAATGGCAGGTATAAACTGAGTGTGCCTGGTTCTGTCCTGGGATGGTGGCGATGTATGTGATCCTATCTGATACCAGTCTAATCAGGGAATTCCATATATATTTTACAAAGTAGGAAAGTACTTTAACATTAATTATTCATTCAGTGACTGCTGGGGATTTCCCATGCCTAAGATACCTTAGGTTTAGACGGAGAAAATATAAAGCAGTGTCACAAATGAAACTTTTTAATGTAAACGCATGAAATTCATAATATTCTAATGTTCTAAATCTAATTTCTGCATGAACTCCAAACAGCAGTATCAGTTTTATAACAATTTACACCCCCCCCCCCTTAAAAGAAGGGGGAAAACAGAGAGCTTACTGAAATTTGTTCCGTACAATATTTCATTAATAAGTTTAAAATCGTGATTGTTCAGCATGGTTTTAAGCGAACCTATAACAAGCCGTTTTATTTTCATAGTCATTTCTCTATCACATTGCACAGCGACGACAATCCAGTATGCTACCTTCGACGAACAGCCGTACTCGTCTATGACCAGGACGTCGGAGCTCACGAGATGAGCTTCTCACAGAACACCCATCCACGCATCAACCTCGCGAACTATGCTACCGAGCTCGCCTCGGGACGGTACTTCGATATCAACTGCCCTGTCGATCACTACTGGCCTCGGGTTTCCACTCTCGACCGCCGCAACAGCTGCGCGGTGGTCGGCAATAGTGGGATACTGACTGGTTCCAAATGTGGGAAGGTGATCGACAAACATGATTTCATCATACGCGCTAACCTAGCTCCGATTGAAGGCTACACAGCCGATGTCGGAGAACGTTCGCATTTAACCATTCTGAACTTTGAGACGCTCTTTTACCTGCATGGCAATCTCACGCAAACGCCTCCAGATTCTCAGTGGCATCAGGCATATGTTGACAGGGTGAGGTACCTGAACGACTCGATTCTATGGTACTCCAAGTCAACTGTTCAAAGAAATAGCAGCTTGCATTTAAAGGATGTCGTCCATGTGCTCAAGGATTATTATCATCTACCAATACAGCTTGCTTACAGCTGGAGACCCGTGTCGATTGAATGGTATGTCATCAAATTATCTATGTCTTTACCCGATCTGAACTTGGGTAATGTACATAGAAACAAAAGGGATCTACAATTATGACAATTTAATCTGATTAGTTGGACTCAGGAAAAGTTTTCATTAGGAAGAGCGACATGGTAAACTAAGGCCTTCGGTCCATTCTATGCATTAAAGAAGCCTAGACATCGAATACATGAAACCAAAACTAAGAAAGGTACTTTCACTTAAATATTTTCTCCTCCGATTAACCGTCAACATGAATTGCTTAACTGAATTATTTTCAGAAAAGAAGAGTGAATATTTTCACATTTGTTTTTGTTGAAGTGTATACACCTTTTCTGAAGATAAACCCGATAATTTTGCGAGCTTGGTTTGATTGGGCGTGTACTAATGTAAGTAAAATTTAGGAAACTATTAAGTTTCTTTTTCTTCCCCACTTTAGGTTGCACGGATTGAAACACTACGCCACCACCGGCTTCAATGCATTCATCATCGCAAAGACATTCTGTGATCACGTGACCATTTATGGCTTCTATCCCTCCAACGTAGCAGAGAACGGCTACCGTATCAACCATCACTATTATGAAGACATGGAATTCGAGTATCAAGGTGGTATTCATAATTTTCAACAGGAGTTCAACAAGCTTATAGAATTCGAAGGGAAGGGTGAGGTTACCATAGTAACAGATGTCTGCCCGGGTGGGAAGAGGAAGAAAGTGAATGATAATGTCAAGATGGACTCCATGATGGATACGAAGTTTGCTTTCAATTTGAATAGCGAGAAGCTCAAGGAACTATTTGATATTTCTGAAGATAAAGAGCAAGACAGAGGAGGGCAAAAGAAAATAACGCAAGAGGAAACAGAACAGGATAGAACAGGGCAGGAGAGAACAGAACAAGAGAGAACAGAACAAGTCAGAATAGAACAAGAAAGAACTGATCAAGAGAGAACGGAACCAGATAGAACAGAGCAAGAGAGAACAGAACGAGGGAGAACAGAGCAAGATAGCACAGGGCAAGAGAGAATAGTGAAAGTGGACGCTATCAAAGCTACTGAGAAACAAAATTTCAATTATGGAAAAAATTTTGATAATACTAATGATGGATCGTTAATGGATGGTAATGTGAATCAGGTAGCGGACGCTAATCCTAGAAATATCAGAGATGAGGTATATTACAGATACCACAATAGTAAATCAGTTTTAGGAGATCGTCAGCAAGGATTTGATCATCAAGAAAAGTATGAAAGTATTGATCGATGGACATGAATTTCGCATCTTGAACAGGAAAATGCACATAGCTTCGAACAATGACAGAAAACTAGTTGTGGACTCTTCGAAGAGCATGATTCGTGTCATTGAACTTGTTTAAAATGCAAACATACGACATGATGACGAAAGGAAAGAGAGGTGCCTATACGCAGTCATCTCGTCTTCTGCTAAGTCGATCACTATCATGTCGTCCCTTTCGTTTTCTTTCTTGCTTCTCTGTGATACTTTTGTCTTAATTCGACAGCTAAGTAACATCAGATTTGTGCAAGAAAAAGATTATTCATACATGAAAACCATCACCGTATCCTGCAAATACATTTTCCGCAGTAAATATTTCAGCTTATCATCGTTTCAGATTCAGTATTGATTTAAGGTTTTTTTTTCTAATGTCTGTTAGCAATTTTGATTGAACTTGCAGCTGAAATATTTTAAAAGATAATTGTGAAATTGAAATTTGCATTGCCCAATTAATTGCCATTGTACTCTATGGGCTTAATGTTTTGGTTTTTTTTTTTCTAATAGGCTTTTTTGATATTCCATTAGGTGCAATGTTCAGTTTTCTACCTTTCTGCCAATAAACAAATGAGAAAGGAAAAAAAAGGTGTTAATAATATTTCGTGTTTACATTCGGAACTTGTGCAAATGTAAACTGATTTTGATATAAATCATTGTGATCATATTGCTCTAAATCTTTCGCTTAAACATTTTATATTCCCTTCAGCCCTTTCCCTCCCCCCCCCCCCCCCCCGTTCTCTCTCTTTCTCATATCTTGCATTTTCTGCCTCATAGTTTTCTTCCACATAACACGCACGCATGGGCCCACACTCTCTTCCCTATGGATGGTATTCTCTTCATCTCTCTCTCTCTCTCTCTCTCTCTCCCTCCTGCCTCTCACCTGCCATTCTGTCTCCCCTCTTTAGATGCCTCTTTATCTTCCCCACCATTCTCTTCCCTCCTATCTCCATCTTTGTCTCTCTCATAATGAGCAACATGTATAAACCACATTTTTTCACAATTTTCAAAATAAAATTTTTAAAACACATTTCAGTACTTTTTCGAGTGTAAAAAATCAAAAATCCTTTTTAATCAGAATCGTGAAATAATACCTTTAAAATCCACAAGTGATGTGACAATATTTCTTCTCTTTCTTTCAGTATAATTACATCGACTAGAAAACAGAGACACATATCTAGAAGTGACCACACATATATTACTGTCTACCATGTAATCTGTATAATAAAGAAGTATAATTCAGAAAAATGGAATATTTCCATTTTTGTGAATATAATACAATCCATCTCAGTACCAAGAATCCTCCAATATCACACCAATTTGTTTGAAATATATCCATATTGATATGACAGGTGATATCCTACCAAACACTTCGAAAAAATCGAAATTCACAGCTTGGGATATTCAAACTTCATTTAGAAGACTCTATGTTCTACAGCCTTGATGTACATCAGCAAAGGAGAACTTATGTGTGATGGATACACACACACTGAATATTAAGTTGAGTGTCACCAAATAATCTTCAGTGTGGTTTAGTGAATTTTTAACTGTAGCCATTTGATATTGTGTTAAGCTTTTCAATCATGAAGTTATGGATACTTCGATTTTCACGCGTATGTTCACACAGTATTTTACTGCAATGGCAAACTGTTTGACTTGACAATCATTACCTCAAAAGCACTGGAAATAATTCCATAAAATTGTTACAAATTCATCTTGCATCCCCTAAACTTGTGGTACAATAAAGGCAATACATGTAGGACCCTTGGCCCTAAATCAATTTGATACTTACATCAGCATTGTACGTATTTCATTCAGTCTTAGCCAACTTCAGTATTCGACTAGATATTTTACCGTAAGTCTAAGTCAGCCCCCTAGCAGGCTTTATTAGATGCTATGAAAATGTAGAGGTGTCAGGATCCCTGTTCTTCTTTGCTGATGCACAAAAAAAATACCCACAACTTTACAATCTCCTCCAAGTATATGAATGTACATGGTATGTTCTACATAATGCAAAACAATCCGTATGGTATGAACACAAATACCCAGCTAGAAACTTAGTATTGCTGCAGTTGATGTCAGTTATGATAAATATTCAAATATAAACCACAAAAACACTAGAAACAGACAAAGGTATTTTCTTTATTTTCTTAACATATTCACATCACCATATCACCGTACACAAAACACATAAATTGTTTTGAATAGCTGAAGAATAATATCCCTTAACGCCAAATCCGCTTGGATTGAAATAAGTTCAATCAAAACAAATATTTCTATCAGAATCAGACATTATTTGATTCAGAAGCTTGACATCTGATTTAATCCTTTCCTTATCAAAAAAGTGCAATATAAACATATATTTCCACTATAATTTGATATGTTTCAATTCAGAAGTTTGGCATTTCATATCTACTCCTGCAAAACAAAACAGTGTATACTCATGCCCATTTTACAAAGGGTGAAGCTGAGATTCATCTTTTAGAGTCATAAATCACAGAAATAGAAGATTACACTCCAAGACCCAGGCTAGAACTGTAACAATTTCAAAATCATGCTTCATTGGAGTGTCATCACCTTAACATACTGTATATTACAACACAGCATCCCACTTGAAAAGAATTAATTTGCTTTCAGAATGTATTCCAATAGGGTATTTTTTACATAGAATTATCTTGGGATTTGTATTAATTGAGCCAAAATAATCATGATTTCATGACATGATTGGGATTTTTTTTTCCTTTTTAAAATTTTTTATAATAAATTAGACCCATCACCGCCCACTGACAAGAGGAAGGGATATGATCAAAGTGAAAATTTCCAAAAACAAAAAGATGTGTTCCAATCCTATCTTGCCAATTTCATGATGCTTTTATAAAGTTAAATAAAGTAAAGTTAATTGAATATAAAGTAGATGGTGAGCGTTTAACTTGCATAAATTTGTCTAAGCAACGTGCAGGTGACAGGGCATTTGGCAGTACTTTTTTTCAACGACAGTGCAAGTATCATTCTGAATTTCTGCTCAAAATCTTTTCAAAATCAATTGAAAATATGAGTGAAAATGCTAATCAAGTTTCTTTCCCACGGAAGTAGCAACAAAAAAAGTATATAAATGTTACAAGGCTCTTCATCCAATTCCTATGAGAAATCCAGTGATTCCTTTCTTAAGCTTACGTAAATGACACAGTTTGATATTTAACAGGTTAACATATGAAAAAAAAAATGCTTAGATACTCTGAAAAGAAAATCCTAATAATTCTATCTGAATTATCACTTAAGTAGCTTACTTAAACTTTATCAAGACAAATTAAAGATCATGTTGTTGTTCCAGCTCTTCTGTGACTTTCCATGTGTAATGCATTCACCATACTGTCAAGCAGAATCAATTCTATTCTGATTCGCACCATCCAGGATAATATTATCATATACAATGCTTTACTGATTGACAGAATGTATATCAATGGTTAATAACAATATCTGCTACAGTACTACTTTGGTAAGCTTACTACAACATATTTTCTTTGAACATTAACACCCTAAATGGTCAGGGTTTTTTAGGCATTGAAATATAGGAAGCAAAAGGTTTAGCAAAAACAAGACTAAGTCAACATATAATACCCCCTCCCTATACATACATGTATACACACACTCAAACATGTATTATGGATTTCATTTAATATAAAATGATCACTATTATTGTAATATAATATGTATAAACATTTCATTTAGACATTTTGTAACCTTGAAAACACTCCCAGTTGTTTTCATTCAAAAGCTGATTTACTATCATATTCTGCATTTGCCAAGTGATTTACCCATGCAAAAGGAAATGAAAATTTCATTTCCAATTATCATTCCAAATTATTTCAATTATATGTAAAACTTAGAAGAAAACTTTGAAGTGAAATGTTTTTCATTCCAACTTCCATTATTACATTTTCTTCTATTATCAGTGCCCTTCTCAATATCAGTAATAAATAGTTATTTTGGCATTTTGTCTTCAGAATGACAAGTCAATCATACCTAATTTAAATTACATCTTCTTAATGTCTGCAAATGTTTAATACTACTGAACACATATCTTACATTATTGGAATATAACAGTAATATGAAGAATATATTACAGCTGATAAAAGCCAACTCCTCTGAAAAACCAAATCAAATTTCAATGTGAAATAGTATTAGAAAAGCCACATCCTAAAGTGTACTCTTGCCATTCATAAACATTTTTGAAATTCTTATAGATATTTGTTTAAGTACAAGGATAATTCTTCAAGCTCACAACTTTCCAGTCTCTTTCATATAAGCTGGTATTTACATGAGGAAATTAACTTAATACCAGGCCTACACCTAGACTAGGTGGGTAGAGCTAGTTCACTAACATTCCTAGCACCAGGTATCAATCTCTTCTGACGGTTAAGACGTGACATTATTCTATAAGTAAGTCAATGATCAAATAATCGGCACAGTAAAAAATCATTTCTTGTTTTCACTTCATGACTTATTTGTTTCCAATGTTTATTTTGTTGCAGATGTGAAGTATTTGTACAGATTCCAGAGCCTCAAACTTGGTGCTTCATAATTCTGAGGACTAAGTTATACCAGGATGAACTCATCTTAAAGGCTTGCTTACATATGTAGACCACTTTAAGAAATCTTGTGGCTTTAAAACACACTGTGCTTCATATTTTGGCATCTTACAAAGCACACATGAAAGGAATACTCTTAGGTCCTTTCTTCCCACTCACCATTCAATAGTACACACATACACACGCACACACACACACAAAACCAACCCACCATGGTTTCTTGATGTCATTAACCATGGCTGTCTGAACAAGCCCTTATGGAATACGTACTGTGTACTTTGGGTGGGGAAGAATCATTTGGAATAGCGTTCTCAATCAAGACGATTATAAACAGAGCTATAATGATGTAATCATTAGGGTTTTTTCTTTCTAATTCTAACAGCCAAGAATTCATACCAGCAAGAACAAGACATCAACATTGATCACAAAATCTTAAATAGTGCAAGCCCACGGTATTTTGTCCTGTACAATACAAGAACATTTGTCTATGATTCTATCGAGTTGGCATCCCTTAAAGAACATGGATTAGACCATAACACAAAGAAAATTTCAATTGCAGTCTCAGTTTTTATATATTTTCCAGATTCTTGTTAACTTAAGGGACAGCAAGAGACATTTGTCATTTGGCATTTCTGTGGGGTAACAATTAAAATGAGAAAAGAAACACATGATAGGAAAGAATATTCTGAATGACTGAACAAATGAAAAAAAAAAAAAAAGGATGGTCAGGTGGATAAGGGTATAATATTCATATCATGTAACATAAAGAATTAGATACTGAATATGATACACTTGAACATGAAAGTAGCAGTGAGATGGTTTTGCTTCACACTCTTGACACAACTCTCAAGATAAAAGGATAGAATCTTAGAATAATAAACATACTCTCCATCCATCCATTACTGTACAATACATTATTGCATACATTCTGTACATTCTCCGTTGACATATTATATACATTCGGAGCTATACAGAGGATTATGTAAATTGTCCATGTATCTTTTCAAGTCTAGCCAACACACCTCCTTGACTAGATCTTTAAATACAATATCAGAAATGAATAGAAATTCTCTCAAGAAAAAGAAGAAGAAACATAAGTATCAAATTCTACATTCCTATTATTGGGAAAACGCATACAATCAAAATTCAGTCAACCCCCATGGAAATGAAATTAAAAATTTACTCTTATTTCGATATCCTATCTTTTGTAAGCTGTGTCATACAGGATAATTATGCCTTGTACAACAAAGTCCCTCTCAATCAGGAGCCAAACTTCATTATTCTGATTTCCTTAAGAATATCAAATGAGATTTCAAGTCAAAATGACAGACTGTATTCAAGCCAACCCTTGCCCCAGGGCCCCGTTTCATAAAACTTGTTAGCAGTAACAACTGCCACATTTCTATGACAAGTTTGCTCTCAGCCAATCAGACGCAAGGCTTTCAGTAGCTTATAACAGTTCTTGCAACTTGTTACTGATAACAAGTTTTATGAAACGGGGCCCTGGTCTTTGTCACATCCTACCACAATGGGGCGGAATAATTCTGATGATCGTAGTGCCAATAAACAAGAGTGTTTAGAAATGAGGCAGGAAAGGGTGCCAGGAAAGGGTCAGTGTACAATTATATATGAACATCAAAGTCATTTACATGACAATACCGCAGGCTTATGGATGTTGCAAATAACAGAGGACATGTATCTGTCCTTCAAAGAACTGTATCCTTCAAGCACTTCAAGTGGTATCACTTCCTCACCTATACATGATGAAACACCCAATATCTGCTACCAACCTCCTTATTGGAGTTACATGTATTCTGTGAATGAATCCACAACCCAGATGCTTCTAAACTTACTTTCATCTTCATCGGGTTGATGGGCTTGCAGTCGTTTCATGTCCAACTACTCTTGAACTCAACTGCCGGAAAATTTCCACATCAAGTCATGACATAAATATCATTTTATGATAAGAAGTGTACATATGATTGCATTTATCGAAGAACGGATCGATGGACTCCTCCAAATTGATGGAATCTCCCGAAGTAAAGGGATCATTCCAAAGAGCCCTTCAGCTACTGATTAATGGTAGAGAGCAGGTACATGAGAAGGTCATGAGAAGGTCATGAAGAGAATTAAATAGACTTTTGGTATGTATGTCTGTACATCTCTTTGATGGCTTGACACCATTCAACAGCATCACTCTCTGGGTCGATAAGGTAGTATGTCCGATTTGGCTGAAAAGAGAAGGAGAAAAATTACATCATAATTTACATCTACAAATAATTCAAATCTAAATTCTTTTATTTTCACATAACCCAAGAAAATGTTCCAGTTAGTGGATTTAGAGATAATTATACAATACAATAACTCAAGTCATATACAAAGTGAATATTCAGTATGTAAATTTTTATGGAATATCATCTTAATTAAATGAGGTGTAAGTAAACTTTATGAAAAAATATTTTTTTTTTTTAAAAGAACATCAAAACAAAGTAACCGAAAAGAGAGAACCACAAAAAAGTTATGGAGTAAAATAACCTTAACCTTATGAGAATGAGTTGATACATATAAATAGTGAATACATGTATATCCTACTTACTGTATGCACAAAATATGTCTTGAAATTCTTGGCTTCTACTCTCAGTTGTGGTGACCTGGAAAATATGATAAACAGAGGACATTTTTTCAATACTGCTACTGGTAACTTACATACAGTAATGCATGGTTTTCGCCAGTACATAACACCCATGGTTCCAATACCATGCGTAAAGGGTTTTAGACAAGGAAGAACCATGTGTGAAATTGCTGCACCATGCGTGGCAACAAGGGTAATAAAATAATGGAGTATATATTCCTAAAAATAATGATAAATGTCACAGATTGTTTTGCTTTTTGGCTATATATATTTACTTTTATGCCATTAGTAGACAACTCCTGCTTACCAAGAAGTATTTTTCATCCTTTTACTATAGCATATACTGCCGTCACACCTAACTTTAGGTGTTATTCCGTAAAACTTCCGAAACTTCCACCCTTTGCGCAGAGTGGGAACCGTGTGTGGATTTTTTTCTAGTGAGAACCCTGCAGTAATGCAAATCAGAATTACCAGAAGATTGTTTTTCATCACTTGACCTTACTGCAACATCAACATCTTGATATTCAATTCATAAAAATTTCACTCTAGTAGTTGCAGTAACTTTCTATTTTTTATATCACAAAATATAACAGGACTGCAAACTTTACATAAAACTGATGTAAAGGAAGAGAAATACTTAACCCTAAAAAGGATGGGGGTTGGAATCCACCCCCAGACATTTCGCGCGATATGTCCGCAATGTGCTTAGTTGTCTCCACGATGCTGCATGACTTTTTTCTGTAGCATCTCGCACATCTTTTGAGACCCAATTCATGACGTCAGGGTACGCAATTCTGAAGTTACGCAATATTTTGTACTCGCATGTCGGATCAAAAATTGCTCAAAAACAGGATTTCATGTACAAATCCAATACAAATTGTGTTTTCAGCAAAAATTCATAAACGTATGATTATTTTTACTACTGATGATCAAAATCAGTTAGTTTTAGTCTGGTTATGATCCAAATAGTATTGCTGAAGAATTCCATCGAAAAAATAATATACAACAAAAAGTCAAAAACCAAAGAAATACATAAGAAATTTCAAAAACAATGTAAGACATAAGAAATTAAATTTGATTCCATTTTTTTTTCTTTTTATGTATACTTGTTAACAACACTACAAAGAGTATTTACAACAAAAATAAGACTATTTGGAGCTTCATCTAGTGATTTAAAGCAAAAAGTCTGATTTATGCATAAATTAGCATAATTAATTAACTTAATGAATTATTTTGTAAAATTTAACTACAGAAATTGGTAGATGATGTGCGTGCCAATTTTCGGCGCGATCACATGATCGACGGCCGAGATCTCAAGGGGGCATCGCTCAAAAAGCCCAGCCTGATTGGGGTTAACCCAGTTAACTTAGGCTACATGTATGTTGTTTTTCAACAGGTTGAGCTAAACACAGTCAAACCTATAAATGCCATTCAAGGGAGAGAGAAAGTGGCCACCACAGACAGCTTAGCTGCTAAAAGAAGGGTTACACATCACATACCTATACATGCATTTCTTATCCTATAGACAGGTGGCCTTTACAGAGAGGTGGTCACCATTAAGACATGTTGGATTGTATATCAAACCACAAATCACTACCAAAATCAAAACTATCAATTCTCCCTACCGCAAATATGATATTCAACAGTAGAAGACGATATTTCCGACACACGGCGTAGGCAAGGGCACTTGCATACGCAAGCATGCATGATGGGTCTAGTCTTAAAAAGTCCCATAAAAAGTATAGTTTTTGAGCCTAGAAAATGCAAGCAACAAATTCTGATGCTACCTACACAGAGCTCATAAAATTATCAGGAGAATTTATGAAACCTGAACAATATTTTTGTCAAATGAGGGATTTGTTAATTTGGCTGTACATTTTCTATGGGAGCCAGAAGAAATCCAGTCTAATCCGTGGTACTGGATTTGTATCTGTGCATGTGCTGACCTGCACAGTATACATGAAATATCGCCGTCTACTGTTGAACCTCATATTTGAAGTAAGGAGAATTGCCATACTGTACCGAAGAGAGAAATGACTGTTACTCACCAGGGTATTTCTCCTTTGAGGACCATATTTTCAGGATCTACATAATACAAGTGTGGACCCTCGGTTAGTAGTAACATTCTCCTTCTGGCAAACAGACCCTGTATGTAAAGAGAGAAATGGGTTGGTAAGTGATGTGCTAAAAAGTAAAAGGTATATAGAGAGGACATGGAAATGTACTGCAAATGACTAATAACAAACTCTTACTTTTCCTGCACACAGTTAACAGAAACAGTTTACAACGACCGTCTCTGGGAAGCATCTCAAAAAGTACTTGGCAAGAGTATCATGAAAGTATCCTCTAAACATTCCTGAAATTCTACCATTTCTTCATGCAATAATAATATTGGACAATTGTATAGCAATCATATTCACCACCCAAGGGTGCTCAAGGCACTTCACTGTTACTCCAGATCTAGCCAAGCTACCGAGTTCGTGTTCACAGCATTTAAAGAACTCCTTTCTACCATATGGCCATTCAAAACTGGAGAGTGGCTAATGTGGATTAATATTTTGCCAAAAAGGATTATCTTGCCGAACAATGTCTGCACAAATTGTCTCAATATCAGTTCATTATTAGCTACACAACTTAGGTTTTATTCGTATATATCTTAACCCTATTTTAACTGGGCTAGTTCAAACCAGGTTTTTACTGGGGAGGAGGGGTCAATTTGACCCTCCCTTCAGATCTCGGCCGCAGATTGCGAGATCGCGGAGAAAATTTGCATGCGCATAGAGTTGGATGCAAACTACAAGACTGTATAGTCAAATTTTCAAAAATTATATTTCTTCCATTTTTTAAGTAATTGATTATGCAAATAAGTGCATAAAATTATGTTTTTTGCTATAACTCACTAAAAATAGATAGTAAAATGCTAATTTTGGGTGAAAATATTTTTTCTGACATTTCTAACAATTATCCACAAAAATATTTGCCGTATCGGAATTCATTTCTTATGAGTTTCACTGTTTCCTAAATGTCTTATGTATTTATTTGTTTTTTCGACCTTTTGTTTTTTATTGTTTTTTTGACCTTTTGTTTTTTATTGTTTTTTCGTTGAAATTTGTTGGGGACACTTTTGCGATCATAAACAGCATAAAATCAGTTAATTTTAACAGTAAAAGTAAAAATAGTCACACATTTATGAATTTGGGCTGAAAACACAATTTGCATTGTACACGAAATCACGTTTTTGAGCAAGTTTTGGGTTGACATGCATGTATGAAAAGTCATGCAGCATGGTAACGGTATGTCCAATTTTCGCGAAAATGGTCTCAAAAGATGCGTAAGACTTGAAAGTAAAAAAGTCAGTGAGCGATGCGGTCAAAAAAAACTTGCGCGGCGGAATGGTCGCAAAATTCGTCGGGGGGGGGGGGGGGGTCAATGTGACCCCCCCCCCAGTTTGGATAGGGTTAAACGTAGTGCCAATGAGAAAATTATTCATGCTTTAATCTCATCTCATTTGGATTTTGGTAATGGCCTCATGTTTGGTTTGCCTCATAACCTGCTTGCAAAATTACAAAAATTACAGAATGCCGCTGCTCGTGTAGTGAGCCTTTCTAACAAGCACACTCACATCACACCAATTCTCAAATCACTTCATTGGTTGCCTATAAAAGAATGTATTTTTCAAAGATTGTTTTGCTATTATTTCACTGTATACATGGCTCTACTCCGCAGAACAACATTGGCTTGATCAAATATTACATTCCCTCTAAATCGCTACGTTCTCAAGACTCTGGTTTACCTGTCATTCCTAGGCTTAGTACAAAGTATGGGGAGTGAACCTTCGCTCATGCTAGGCCTTCAATATCTCCCTCAGGTTATTAGAAATAGCAGTTCTGTTGATGTTTTCAAAAATAATCTTAAAAAGTATCTGTTTAATTTGACCTACAATTGATTTCTATAACCTCTCAAGTCCTCACCTATCCTATTGCACTTTTGTCTATTTGTCATGTAATTTCATTTTTTGCACAAGCTGTGCCTTTAGTATTTGATCATCAAATGGATTCAGCGCCTTACAAATCTTATCATTATTATTATTATTATCGCTTCACAAGGGCTCTTACCAACAACTTTTGTTTTCCAAGTCAAGTGTTTAAACCACTTGACTACAATGACTCCAACCCCAAGCACCTCTTAAGTGGGAGATTCTCCCGCTGAGTCCCCCTAGCAAACGGGAGACTCTGACTCAATGTGCGCATAGCCCACATCACCAGCGCAAACCACGAAATTCCTTGCAGCCGGAGGCCACTTTTAGAGTTATAGAAGCTCTCTGATGCTATCTTAGGCTTATTTTTTAACAAATGACAACACTAAATGAAGTAAAATCCAATGATTCGGAATCATTTTTTTTCAAAAAGTTGGTTGGGCGGGAGAAAAAAGGAGGAACACGGCTAGGGCGGGAGAAATTCAAATTCAAGCGGGAGAATGGGAGATTTTGTGAAAATGGACTCAAAGCGGGAGATCTCCCGCCGAAAACGGGAGAGTTGGAGTCTCTGTGACTACAACAACTAAACAGCTATGAACAGTACATAGCAGGCACATTAGTAGATTCCTACCTTCCTCTTGTCGACCCATCCATTCTTGAGTATGAGGTTGCCTTCTACAAACCGATGCCACTTATTCTCCTTCTGTTGCGTCTCCAACCTCTGCTTACGCTCTGTTGTTGTCAGGTCCACCACATACTTGTTATCCCTGGTGGGACTGTGTGGACGGTTCTGGTCATGAGTCTCGATCCTCTTCATGTAATCGCTCAAGCTGGTTGGGTTAACCTCAAGGTCAAAGTCATCCACCTGAGGGGAAGGCAAAATGGGGAGGAAATGAAATCTGATGAAATCCACAACACATGCTCCAGCGACTAGTGCCCTCCCTGCACACAAACCAAATACAGAACCTTAATCCTGGATCAAATGCTATGCATAACCCTAACCTTTAGCTTACACCTGGGGAGCGTTTCATGAAAGGACTTGTCGGATGTTTTATCCGACAAAGTCTGTTTTATCCGACAGTTGCCACAGTAACGATGCTTCTCAGCCAATCAAAATCAAGGAAAGGTGTCAGATCTGACAACTTGTCAGACAACAAATGTTGATGAAACGCTCCCCTGACCTAAAACCCTATTGCAACCCGAACAATAACAGTGTATCTTGATAAAATAAAGGCTGGAGCAATTGCCACTGGCAGGTCACTGAAACCACAGGTCCTTGACTCACTAAATTCTTTCTATAAATATAAAGCTTCATGAAAACTGTGACATACTGCTAGGTTTCATTGAAATGCTATGATACACATTTTAAAAAAGAAATTGCTCCACTTACTGGTCAGAGGTCAGTCATGAATAATGCTACAATTTTTTTTTTTCATCTTCATTCTTTTCAAGGCAAACATCACATGTTTGTCTCATAATCTACTAATTACCTTGCTATAATGACAGACTTGCTATAATCATAATAGTTCTATGATGGATGATCGGGCAGCAACTGCTATAATCGAATTCTGAACTCCCATCTTGATTCAAACACTATACCTAAGCCTTACCCAAATGTCACCCGAACTTTGAACCTTGCCAAAAACCCTACTTCAAGCCCAACCCTAAACATCATACATGTATCTTTCATATTTAACCTGAAGAAAGTGTTCGGTCACATCATATTCACATAGTACATGTACTTCCTGCAGAATCAACAATTTGCTGACCATGTGTCACCTAAAGTGAGGAACTGGCTACGATCGTGATGCGATACTCACATAATACTCGCTGTGGATCTCTTCCCCATCAACCACTGTACACGGCTTGAGGGCAGGTGCTTTCTGTTCATGAAGATTCTCCCAGTCGACACCTTCTAAGAACTGATGTGCCTTTAATGCAGGGTACCCTCCACACTCATCACAACCTAGTCTCTTACTAGGGTCTATCACCTACAACAATGAAAATAGTAGTACTATGTCAATTTACACAGCAAACCAACAAGCAAAATCCCATTCCAATTAACTGCAAGTATGCAGAATACATCCATATATTTCACTTCAGCTAAGCTAGCATAAGCTCTTAAGTATTCACTAAAGTCTTTTCAACCAGGAATCTATTTTCCTCACACGGGTAAAGAAAGACAAATACCCTTTAACCCTATATAGCCCGGGCTATTTTGAAATTGCATAGCCGGGGGGGGGGGTATTTCGCCCCCCTCAGATCTCAACTGTTGATCGTGCGATCGCGACGGAAATCAGCATGCACATCAACCACAATGTAATCTCCAAAACTGTATAGTTAATTCTTACAAAATTATTCTGATTTATTTTCAATTGATTATGCTAACTTGTGCATAAAATAAGAATTCAGCTGTAAATCTGTAAATACAACTCCAAAACTGCTAAATTTTGGTCTAGACACTCTTTTTAGGATTCTTATCAAATGTACATTAAAAAAATGTCGGTATCAAATTTTTTTTCTCGTGTATTTTATTGTTTTTAAAATTTCTTACGTATTTCTTTGTTTTTCGACTTCTTGTTTTTTATTGTTTTTTCGATGGAAATCGTCGGCCACACTATTCTGATCATAAACAACATGAAATTAATTGTGTTTAATTAGTAAAAGTAAAATTAATGATACATTTACGAATTTTGGCTAGAAACAGAATTTGCATTGGATTTGTACATGAAATCACGTTTTTGAGCAATTTGGGGTCTGACATGCACTTACAAAATGTTGGGTAACTTCGGAACCACATACCCGGACGTTGTGAATTTGGTCTCAAAAGCTGTGCGAGACTTGAAAAAAAAAAATGGTGAGGGAGAGCTAAAAAAGCCCCCCCCCCCCCCCCCCCCCCCGGGGCTAGATAGGGTTAAGCTGCCAAAGCTCCCAACAGTGATCTGTGCAGCGTTGCCAGTGCCACAGTAGTAGCTACAGTCACTCATGCATATTAAGTACCCCTGGAATAAACTTGTCATAGCGGAGATATGTGGATAGCACAGTAAAGGGTAAAAGATTTAAGAGCCAGGATAGAGAGAAGAAAACTATGCATCATGCTATCCACAGTAAGGACAAATGCATGGTACAATGACAAACATACACTTCAGAATCTAGATATGTTTCTCCCTGTAATTGCATCTCAGACTCTACTATTATTCAGCGTCAGTGAGATTATTACAGAAGAAGGATGAAGTACTTACAAGAAGTTTGGAGACCAAGTCCCTGGCTGTTGGTGAGAAGCCATCAGGAAAATCGTACTCTAACTTTATAATCTTCTGGAATATCATGTACTCATTGCTGTTGAGAAAAGCAAATCAAAGATATTAATAATTTTTTTTTTTAAGCGTCTGAAGCAACAGAGCAAAGGTTTATTGTGACAGAAATTAAAATCCTAAATTCATTGACTGTTTAACCCATTCGTGACAGGAATTATTTAAAGCCTAATTTGATCAGCTTTTATTCTTCAAATTGGCAACACCAACATTTTTATTTTATTGCTACATTTTCCTTATAAAACGTCATGTATCTGAAATGAATATAAATTGACAGAAATTATGAGAAGTCAAAAAGTTGCCAATTTGCAGGGGAAAACGGTGATTTTAAACCTTCTATCACATTGCCATTTTAAGGATTTTAATGCTTATTTTCCTTTTAAAAATTTTCAGCATCAAACAATGAATATTGACGCAACCAAAATGGGCACAGTTTGTGTAGAATTTATTGCTCTTTCTGCTCATGTATTTGGTATGAATTTTAGGGCTTTGCATCAAAAGATATTAGGCCAAACCACAAAATGTGGACCTCTGTCACAAATGGGTTAAGATAAACTAAAGTTCTCATCAATACACGAGGGACCAAGAGAGCAATCGACCGAGTAATCACTCAGTCAGTTGCTCTCTTCATTACTATTGTTCTTACTGTTTTCTTATCTTTTCTATCTTTCCTCCTCCTCTTTTTCTCCTCCTTGTGTGTGTGAGTGCGCGATGTATGTATGATATGGACAGGCGTATGTATGTTAACCATTTATCTTTGTATCTATTATCTTAATTTTGTGTTATTTTATATGTTGTATTTTGTAACTGTAATTAGCTTATTTGTGTTAATGGGCCCCTTTCACGACAAGCTCTGCTTTATAAAGGGGTCCCCAATCATTGATTATCTGTATCTATTTTTTTTTGTATTCTCATGATTTTCTCCTGTGATTCTTTCTTTATTTTTATATAATTGATGATTGAAATAAATTGAATTGAATTGTTATATGATAACAGTTTGATTCTGTCCATTGTGGTCTTGTGTTATCCTTCATAATCTTCAAACTTCTTCACCATTAATCCCTAGAATATCAGATTTTTAATTTTTTTAATAACCCTCAATGAGAAGCTTGAGTTCTGGGAAAGGTGAAAAATAATTTGTGATAATTAATGCCATATCAGTTAGAAAAATATCATAGTAAAAATTTCCCCTGGAAAGGATTGCTCTCCAAATGCCCTCATATCGGAAATATGACAAGAAAAGGCTAAAAAGTTCAGGGGTAACATTCATGCCAAATTGTGTGTGGTCCCATATACTCATCTCTTTGCGCAGTGCAAGTACCTTTTGGGGAAAGTAAATGAATTTCTTATCAATTCGATAATCTCCAAATCTCACACCAAAGCAATACCATGGTTACGGAATTACAAAATGTAATTCTGTTATTAACATTTTTAGAGGTTGTGTCCATTTCGTACCTTGCCTTCCTTTTTACCAATACTATGAAAATATACCCGTTCTTTCACCTGGAACTATTTCATTCCAACAATTTTCCAGTTACATTTATGATATTGTGGTATACAACCTTCTTAACGGAATTACAAGAAAATGGTGCCATTTTCAAAGAATAAAAATGTCTTTTAAAATCAAACATGCATTATATCAATACTGACTATGATAGCTGAATTCCCTTTTGTTATATGTTTCTTTTGATTCAAGGGTTTGGCTGTTAAGGACTTTCAACATAAATGTTTTTAACCATAAATCTAAAGTGAGCTGATTGTTCTTCCCATGTGGAATTGCCCACTAGACACCTGTATTAAATACACAACTAATCCAACTCTCCCAGTTGCATTGAAACAGTTTCTTTCTCATTATGATCACATGATCAGAACTCTAGTTAATCATTAAATCTTTCCTATCAATCAATCTTGCTCCCCAACAACTAACCATAGTAGAATTTATTGTTTACTCTCCTTTGGGGAGGGGGGGGGAGGTGGGGTTCAAGTGTGTAATTAACTCCATTTATAACCTTTTTTCTTTTTGTCAGTGACCTACTGACAAAAAAATATGAAAAGTATATCTCAGTCTGCTGAGTATCCTAGATCAATATAAGAACCATTTAAAATATTTTAAGGACGCTAGGTCATGGGCTTTCATGGGGAATTTGACACCACGGGTGCTTACCCAGTAACAGGTGTTGTTCCATCACTGTGAGTTTTATGACCAACAGACCTTATGTAATGCTCTGTATACTTCACCCTTTCCCCATATGGGAAAGTCATTATCTCGCTTTCCCCGGGGGCCCGAGAATGCCCGAAGCAGGCCGAAGAATGCTTGTGGTGGGACAGCTTGTTTTGCTGTGCTCCAGAAATGTAGCTCTATAACAGGTATTTCTCACAAAGTCTGGTGTCAGCAAATTATGATCCATTCACCACGAAAGCCCACGACCCCATTTACAAGTGTTCAAGACTAGCAAATATTAATGCAGTGAAACAATTCACTCAGTGAGCAGGGCATAGCCTTTTTTGCGATCCACAAAAAAAGTTCCCTGCAGTAAAACTAGCCTTCATTAATAATAAGGGAATGTTTGTGGTTTTTCCTTTATTTTATTGGAAAAAAAATACAATTAAGACAAGACATCAAGAAATGTAATCCAAGTTTGTGACAAAATGGATTTATGTATCAGTATAACTAAGCTCATCATGAGTATGTACATGTACCCTAAGGTAATATCATCTATACATGCCCATGTATGTCAGATTAAGAAATTACTATCCTTAGACAATGCCAAGAGTACAGCAATAACATGTTTTCAATTTTATTTCAATTACTAGTAATCCTTTCAATCAAGTACAAAAAACAAATAACTTGTAAACATGTTTTTAGTTTGAAGATAATATCATCTAATCACTGTAGTTCCAGAAAAACAAAGTTTATAAAAAAATATATAAAAGGAACCCCTTCTATACAAGGATTACAAAAGAGCTATTTTAGAATGGTTGGAATCATTTCTTTACATTACTAATCAATGAGAATAATTAGAGCTAATAAGGGGAAGGCTTTCCATCCAATCACATGAATAAATAGAACGTGAACCCACTGTTTATGGAAACTAGACAGATCTTGTATTAATCATAAACAGGAATAAAAGAATTCAGTGGTAAACAGGTTCAATTCAATTCAATGAACTTGGGAGGGGGGTTTTTTCCCCAATTTTCCACCATACAATCAGAAAAACCATAACTAAATATAATAACACCAACCTCAGATATTTCTGAATTTAGTCTTAGTGTTGAAATGACATCAAGTTCTTAAAATAATTATCAAAACAGTATCATTTCTAGCACACAAATATGTATATTCTAGCACACAAATATATAAGCATGTACTAATAATAAGGGTCCATTTCTAAGGATGCTTATGTTTCATTTTATGTAGGTGACTGAGTACCCAGAGTACCAATGTAATACCTGTATGTCTGCTTTGAAAAATCACAAGAGCAGTTATGTAAAACCTGAGGGGATAAAATGGAATGCTGGTTTGGCTGAAGAAAGTTATGAACAAATAACCTTCATGGATAAAGCTTGGTGTTTCAATGATGCTGAACAATCAGGGCAACAATGATACCGGTATTCTTCTATTCTTTTTAACCTAGCTCACATGAAATTGTCCAGAACACAAAAGAAATCATTCTTTAAAACCAGTTAACAGAAACCAGCAAATTAAATACTGCTCTGGCTGAAGAAAGTTTTCAAACAGTGAA
Source organism: Echinometra lucunter (assembly GCA_029962745.1). Taxonomy (NCBI): domain Eukaryota; kingdom Metazoa; phylum Echinodermata; class Echinoidea; order Camarodonta; family Echinometridae; genus Echinometra; species Echinometra lucunter. The sequence goes on from CM057155.1 coordinate 1,649,058, forward strand.
CTTTTTAAATCGAGCTCTGCATTTCACTAATGTCTAGCAATCAGGGCAGCACTGATACCAGCACTTTTCTATTCTCCCTCACTCAACCAACTTGAAAGAACAGAAAACAATGCTGCATTTGTGTAACACCAGCTGAAAACACTTGAAAATAAAATCATGTCTTGGCTGCAAAAATAGTTTTCAGAAAGTTAACCTTTTGTGTAGAGAGGTGTTGATCAATCAGGGCTACACTGATACCAGCACTTTTCTATCCTCTTCAACCCACCCACATATACTTCCTGTTTTTAAGCTACCACACAGGGAACTTGTTTCCAGGAAAGATACGTGATATTGAACTATACACCTATATTAACTGAACACCTATGATATGGGAGACAACAAAACTGTAATTGACTTGCATCTTAGGATGGTCATGGGAGCACATCATCCCAATGAAAGATAATACAGTGAAAAAAAAAAATCAAACTCAGCGTGACTACATGTAAATGTCTATGGCTGAGGTCACACAATGAGACTGACATGCTACACTGTAGACAATTTTCATGGAGTACGGACATTTTCACAGTTTTAAAAATACACAGGCACTTCCCAAACATTCCCCTTCTTTGTTTTAAAATCACTTACATGTAGAGCATAAATTTCAAAATCTTCCAAATGAGTAAAAAAAAAAAAAAAAAAAAAAAAAGTTTTACAGTAATACAGTCATGTGAGTAATTATACAGAAAATTTATTAACACAAATTATGTCACACACGACATGAAAACTTTTACTACAATGTTGCAATAGCCTTTTTTGTACACACATTTTATAATTAGGCATCTATTTGAAAAAAAAAAAAAGAAGACTGGAAAAGAAAAAGAAAACTCACCATGCTCTAAATGGAGGTAGACCTGCTTGTAATTGATATACTATGCATCCAAGGGCCCAAAGATCAGAGCTTTTTAAGAAAAACAAAGTGAGAGAAATCCATGACACATCTACAGCCAAAATTGTATGTATTACCAACAGCACACTGGTGGCTAACTTCAGTTTGCCAGAACATGACCAAGAGTACGTACCATAAAAAGTGAATTTGCAACAGGTAAGCACCAGTAGTGTCATTGAACTAATTTTCAAAATATGACAAAGTTTAATAAGAAAAATGTTTTAATTTCTACAAACTAATGTAGAAAAGGCACCTGTTATGCTGACAACTTCAAACAATGTCCCTCAAAGTTACATGTTCATGTAAACTGTATGTAGAAATTAATATCAAAGGAGCCAAAATATATTTTGTAGACTGGAAAACAACTTTCAAAAACTTTCTATTCCTGTCAAAATATGGCAGGAACAATCAGGCATTGTGAATTAGTTGTTTTTTTTTCACAAACTGTGAATTTAATGAAAAAGGAGTAATTCTCAATGTTACATTACCAATCAGGTGAACATCTTCAACAATCTAAGGTACATGTACATTCCGAGTTTGACAAGATAAAAACAAGTGGAGATGGAGTGCTATCATGGCGCAAGAGTCAGTGACCCCTCATAAGATGAAAGAGGCTAAATGCAATAAACGATGAGGAGATCAGTATTTGAGTAGCTAGTGAACAAATCAATTCCTGTCTGGAAACCAAGAAGTTGTTTAAGGAACATACCAAACTGAATGAGTTCAATTATCAGTAATATAATATAACTGATAAAGATGACTTACCTTTTTGTTGCAGATTTTTCTGTGAGTAGCTCTGGTGAGACATATTGCGCAGTACCAACAAATGAATTTGCACGAGCTGCAAAAGAAAATTAAAACACGATAAATCATTCAAAGTGAAGTACACTCATTACCACATAAATAGTACATGGCCTATCAAACACTATGCTCATAAATAGTACATGGCCTATCAAACACTATGCTGGATATGTCATGGTGCAGTTGTGTTTTGCCAAGGCCAAATTCACAAAGGTGTACTATGTTAAACCATGGCTTCAATCAGTGGTCTAACTATGGGTAGCCAAATGTAACACAAATCTCTAACAGAAGACTTTCTTTTTATCAGCATTTTTGGTACTCAAACTCTCGAAAACTGCCACAGAATGACAATAAAAGTACAATAAAAGTACAATAGTTTTCTTGACCATTAAAGAAAAAGACCAGAAGTCTAGTAAACATACAGAACATAACAGCACAGACAGAGTTGTCACATTTGGCTACCAATAGTTAAACCACAGATTTAAATCATTAAAACTTAGTACACCTTTGTGAATATGGGACTTAGTTTCTAAACATTTTGCCTCTTAATAATAGATCGTCATCATTTTGAAAGCTTCTCTTTCTACCTTTCTCAGAGAAAGAAAAATCATAATGTTTTTCGTAATAGTGAAACAACAGAAACAGAAGCATATATCATACCATTCGTAGATACAGTTTCTAATACAGTCTGTATGGTATATGCATTCTTTACAAACGATACTGTTCAAAATATAAGTTCATCTTCTTGACAATTTTTAAATACTTCTCTATCTCTTTATCTTTTCTACAGAAAATGCATAAAATACATTTGGTATAAGAAAATACTTCCAAACATGACACTATCATCTTGTTCCTACATGTACATTATACATCCATCCATATGAAGATTTGATGGTGCTGGATACCTGTGGGAATTTATAATGATTGGTTTTATTTTTCAGCTCCTGTCAAATGCGTATTGTGTTTAATAATAGCTTATTTGATTAAAAATCAAAATAATACTAAGAAATTAATGTTGAATTACTCACGCCTTCCTTCCTTAGTATCATCAGCTCCTATAATCTTAGCAGTGCCGAAGTCTGTGATTTGTATGTGCATCTTCTCATTCAGTAGAATGTTTTCTGGTTTCAAATCTCTGTAGAAAAGAAAAGAAAAGAAAAAATTACCCACTAAAGGCTTGTTCACATATCATTCATGGAGAAAACTTTTGATTTTTTTTTCTTTTTGTGCACATATGAATGGCATATGAGAAAAAAAATAAAAATAAAATAAAACCGCCAAGGCAAAAGGCATATTTTTGCCTCCTGGCGGCAAAAAGGTGTGGACCAATCAAATTCTTATAAAGTTAGCGTAAGATATGACATCATGTGTTTGTCTGCGCAACTTTGCCACAACTCTATTTTATTTGGAGTTGACGGATTAACACATATCTCATTATCATGAGAACATGTGAACACTGAAAAAAAAAGAAAAAAGCCTTGAGTCTCGCCACGTTCATGGGCAATCATTCTTCCAGGTAAATTTTATCATTTGACCTCATTTGACCTTTGACCTACACATGTGACAATAACAATGAGGTCACTGTTAGCCACCTACCACCTAAGTTATATTAGAAACTGGCTTATGGTTCGAAATTTGCCAACTCCAAACTTGCAGGTAAATTTCAACTTTTGACTTCATTTGACCTTTGACCTACATACATGACCTTTGACCCCAAAATAACAATAAGGTCCCTATAGAGCATCTACACTGTACCATCTAAGTTTGGTTACAAAATGGTAGAAGTAATAGTAGAATGGTACATTAAAATATTGAATATGGCAGCCCAAAAGCTGCATTGCATTCAGTTTACAATAAAAAGTTGAAAAACAGAACACAGTAAAAAAACAATTTCATACCAAGAGAAAGAGAGAGAGAGGAGAAATACACAAAACATGAGAGAGAAGACAGGACTAGAAAACAAGGAGAAAATATGCAAGAAAAAGAAGGGGAGGTAGAAAATTAAAACAAGAAAAGGAGAACAAAGCTCAAAACATGACATCATATGTTTGGAGCCAGAAGGGCGTTAATGGTCTGTATAAAATGATATGAGTTACATGTACGTCCTTTTGGCTCCAAACAGATGATATCTAAAAGGTAAAAAAAAAAAAGGCAAAACAGTCTGAAAGATGGAAGAGACAAAAAGGTAGATACTGAATGGAATTCTTCCACTAAGGTTATACACATGTAATTGTATCAAATTCGAAAACTTGATATCATGGAACAATAATCATTGCTTGATTAAAAAAAATATTGACTGAAACTGGATGATACAAACCTGTAAATAGAGTAAAAGGATGCATAATTAGGAGGAAGGTAAATAGATATAAAATGATCAGGATATGAAGCAGGGAAATGGAAGACAAAATCAAAACAATGAATGAAATATGAGAAGAAAGGAAAAGAGGAAGTGGGGAAGTAAGAAATATAACAGCACTGTAATAATGCAAATGGAAAGACAAAGAATGGATGAGGAAAATATGGGGATATAATGGCATTCCAATCATAGCCTAGACAGGTAACAGCTGGAGATAATTAATTTGAAATGAAATGGAAAAAAGGAAGGAAGAAGAAAAACTAGAGGGGGGGGAGCAGGAAGACAAATAAAATGGCAGTATTAGTTTCAAGGAAGAATTGGTGAGTGGGAGGGTGGTAGGAGAGAAACATTTACATGTCAAATATGAGTGGAAAATGGATGGAAAGGCAGAATAAAAACTTCAGAAGAAAGATAAGAAAAAGGAGTAACATACAGGTGTATAAAGGGAGGAACAGAGGGATAAAAAAAAAAGAAGGAAAAAATGAATTAAAGAAAGATGGAAGAATGACAAATCTACACAGAAACAGGGGTGGACAAACAAACATGAATAACTGCATGACAGAAAGAAAGAAAATGAGAGAAAGAAATAGAGAGATGAAATATAAATAAATATGATTGTATTGGTATAAATGGGAGACTGTAACAAACAAACACATTACAGAGGATGTGAAATGACTCTTGACAAACGGATAAAAGAAAAATAAAGATTGTATGAAGGAAGCTTACACATGAGCCATGTAGAGACATAAAGGATAGATTACCAGAAAGAAGGAATTATTAATGAAGGCATGAAGGGAAGAAAATGGATTTGGAAAGAGTGCATTGGGAAGGTAATAACTACATGTAAATTATAGAGATGGTTGGGGGGGGGGGACAGGAAGGTGAGAATGTGAGGTACATGTAGAAATACATGCACACTGTACATTTACAGAAAGAGAGGGAGAAAGAGCATGGGAGAAACAGAGACAGAAAGGAAGAAAAATGGACATAGAGAGAGAAAAATGGGAGGGGGAAAGAGAGACAGTGAGAGAGAGAGAGAGAGAGATGGGAAATGTGAGTTAACTATTTATACCAAGGATAAGATGGAGAGGCAAGAATACATTCAAGAAAGAGGGGGGATAAAGAGAAACAGAGAAAGAAAGGCAAAAGAAAGAGAAAGTGGAGGAAAAGGAAAAGAGAGAGAGAAAGAGAGAAATGTGACTAGATTGTTTACACTTCACATCCACTCTGGTGCCACAAACAAACCACTTAAATGAGCCTGGAATCACTTCAAACCTAAGCGTAATAGCCTGCATAATACATCCATTAGTGATAATTACATGTACTCTGTACATGCATCATTAATCCCGTGACAAAAACACTAAGCTACCAAAATGCATGCGTAGTTGCATACCCATGTTTTCTAATTTTGTCCAAACTTGTCTACATTTCTTGAATACATTTGAGCTCATTGCTAATGTATGCGTTTATTTTCTTATACAGACTTCTCATTTTTTTCTCTCTCTTTGTTTTTCACATATTCTACATGCCAACATATTTCATTCATTGCCAAAAAGCAAAACAATCTGTGACATTTATCATTATTGTTAGGAATATACACTCCAATATTTTTTTTACCCTTGTTACCACGCATGGTGCAGCAATTTCACACATGGTTCTTCCTTGTCTGAAACCCTTTACGCATGGTATTGGAACCATGGGTGTTATGTACTGGCGAGAATCATGTATGCAAGCAGATCAATTAAACAAAATTTGAAAATATCTATGTGCTTCCTTTTCACCTCTTTCAATGAAAACTTTAATTCAAGATTTTGATTTTTTAAAAATAATTTTACAACTTATTAACTTACTAGGGGATACGGATGGTTGTTTGTAAGTCTGTGATATTAATAAATTCAACCTACATGTATTTCCATGTACATGTATGCACATGAATATGTCACATGTGCAATTTCTAGGGGACAAAGTATCAGTATTAAAAGAAAATGCATAGTACACAGTATGTGTGGACTACACAGAATTTCCCACCATTGTTTCCTGGGAAAATGTAATTTCCTTTTCAAACACATTTATTTATTTATTTGTTTGGGTTTTTTCTTTTATTTACCTTCAAAAATAGATGAAAGATTGGGTACTAAATAAATTTGGTACTAAATAAATTAACCTACATGTAATATGGTACAACTTATAAATGAAAGGTATAAATTAAATTGCAACAAATTCTGTTTTCTTTATCGAATAAGGTTGTTCTGATACCAGTTCAAGGTACACTGTAGTACATGTAAATATTAAAATCTAGAAAACATTTCCATTTCATTTCCAAATATAAACTGAAATGAAAAAAAAAATGGATTTAATTGTCCTTCAAATAAAATAAATGAAAAATTATGCTTCACAAAACTGACAACAATAAAGTGGGGATTTCAATTTTTATCGTGTTAACTAAAAATAAATAGTATTTTTCATAATATCAAACAGAAGAGGACACTTCCTTGAAGCATAGTACATGTTTATGCCATGTGCACACCCTGTGCTATTATTAGAAGCAGTGCCGCATAAGGATTAACAATAACACTCAATTCCTGCTGGAAAGCAGAAATTAGATTAAATATCAACACCATGCCGGATGATTCATCCATGCAGGGCACTCCCCTGCTACCCTGCTGGCTGAAGTTAGCACACAGTTAATGCTGAAGAAACTATGGTGGCTTTGAAGTGCACACATTAATACATGTACATGTACATGTTATGCACGTTGCAACAATGAAATAATTCACCTTACTGATTACACTTCACATGTGCATTCCTGCATGTATATCACCAGACACCAGGTCATGTTCAACATACATGTACTTGAACTTAAACTTGAGACTTTAGACAATATCAAGAGGTTTTGATACCATGCAATGTTGACTATAATATCTAAAGATCATTCTGCACCATTATACAAATAGTGAATGTTTACGAGTGCAATGGCGCAGCTGAGTTGAATGGATCAATAATTTCATCTTTCACCGAATGAAATATTCTGTCCATTACACTAATGAAAAAACATTCATTATTTGTTTTATATGATTCCTAAAAATAGATCAAATCGCAATAAATAAATAGCGTTTTACGCTGTTCATGGTGCACACTGCAAACGCAAGCGTTTTACGTACGTAGGGTGCCGGGCTCTCGGTGTTCGTGCAATGGCGCAAATTGTACAGATCCAAGATTGCACGGTAAATGGAGCCACAATTGCACGAATGATGACGTCACAGTGCAATGGGACAAATGATCAATATCAAACAACCAATCAAATGACAGGGATCTATCTAGGTGTTATATAAACATGTATATACCACTGAACTTTTACTAACCTACTCCATGATCTAACAAAAGAAGCTGTAAAATATGAAAACATATTCTCTGACAAACCCTTCCATTTTGAGCATTTTTTAAAAGTGGCATAAAAGTTACAACAGGACTGATTATTAGGAAGGTGAGAGAGTATCCAATCATCTTATTTTACTTTCCTTTCCTCCTCTCCCTTCATCCTTCTTCTTTTATTCCCCATCCTTTTCCTTGCCATTCCATAAATGGGGGGGGGGGGGGGTCTACACAATGAAAAACTGAATTTTTTAAACTATCATAACTGCTAAATTTGTTTTGCTGCTCCTTTTACTTGCAGTTTCATTAATGGGGGTGGCAGTGGGAAGGGGTTAAGTATCTAAAATTACCTTAACTATGAATTATACCTATACTGTGAAGGTAACTGTGATGTGAAGAATCTTGGAGAATTTTCATTAAATGAACCAAGTTTCTAGACTGGATTGTTGGGGGGGGGGGGGGGAGAGATGACGAGGACTAGAACACAAGATTAAGAACATTGTATTGAATGTCTTACCATTGAATGTCTTACCTGTGAATGGTGCCCATACTATGAAGGTATTCAAAAGCTACACTGTAAGATGATTTCTGATGTGTAGAATCTTTAAGAATTTTCATCAAATGAACCAAACTTCTAGATTGGGAGGTGGGAGAGAGGGAGGAGGTTGACAAGGTCTAAAAGGATTAATTTTCTTACCTGTGAATGATGCCCATACTGTGAAGGTATTCCAGAGCTAAGATGATTTCTGATGTATAGAATCTTGATGAGCTCTCATCAAAGGAACCAAGCTTCTTGATATAAGGTAGCAGCTCACCACGCTTAGCTAGGCTCAAACCAAAGTCTGTATGCTCCACATTCAGGAAATTTCACCAATTTGTTTCCATTTTCTTTATCATATCTACAGAGTTAGGTACATGTAGAAGTTGAGTTACTGTATCCAACCTCCTTTCAATATATGCAGAAGTTACAAATCAATACTTAATCACTCTTTATGTGAGTGTGTTAGTGGTGATGCAGCGCACTCGAGGGTATTTACAATGTGCGACAAGCACGAGGCACTTGCGCCGAGTGCTTTTGCATAATATTGTGAATACCCAAGATGCCTGCATTGCCACTAACATCATGAATTTAAATCTGTGCATTATTTGTTTTATAAATTGGGTCGGCAGTATGACTTTGTAGTGGAAAATTTGTTAAAACCCCTCCAAGTTTCCTTGGATCGCACAAAGAGGCAATAATCCTTGTGACAGACTTCTCTTTGAAAGAACGCGTATTTTCATGGCGTCTCAGTTTTCACGCGCTAGAGGTAAAGTGATGCATCCAAAATACACCGTGCTGCACCCTAAATGCACAGTGCTGCACTCGCTATTGGCTACATCCTTGAACCCGTTTTATACAGCTGCAATATAATTTAGTCAATGAAAATAGTATGAAAAATGCCCCCAAAATAAATACTTGTGAAAGTTTGAAAATTTAGTACAATGTCTACATTTACAATGCATAATAACCCCAAATAGAGACAATTTTACCTGGAAGTTAGGAGACTAACAGGATATTTCAATAAATAGAAATACAGGCTAAGAGAATATCCAAACAAACTATTAAAATGTTATTCTGATTATTAGCATCATCGGCAAGTAACAAGTAGCCTTTTTTACACTCTGGCAAACTTTTGCTTAGTCCTGTACTATCGGTGGGGCTAAAACAACATTTAGCCCCACCAACAGTACGGGAATAAACTTAGCCAGCTTTCTGTTCACATTACACTTTACCAAAGTGGGCTATTTTAGCTACGGAAAGAAGCAGGGTTAGCCCACTTTTGGTGGAGCTAAAAGTAAAAAGGTGGGGATAGTACGAGACTAAAATTGCAAATGTAAACAGCAAAAAAAAAAAAAAAATAGTCTGGGGTTAAGGATAGTCCGGGGCTAAGGATAGCATGGGGTTAAAACAAACAAGTGTTAAAAGGCTATAGAACTGGCAAGCAATCTACTGAAAAAAATCATTACAAGATATTCTTTACTGTGTACATGTATGTGCATGCCATAGAGAACATGATCAATATGATAGGGAAAACAATCGCCCTTTCTCTATTCCATGAAATGTTATTGTTTACTGTTCACAGATGCAATATCAGTTCACTATACATACCCTCACATTTCTCTCTCCACTATTAGATTCCAAGAAAGTGACGCCATTCAGTATTTACCCTTTCCAAACTCTCACATCTGTACATGCAAACGATTATTTGTCGCTCAATTAAATATTTTTAATCAGGTCATAAATAACTCACAACAGGGGATGCATTTATTTTTGAGACATTGTAAATTTGCATTAACGATGGACTTAAAAGCCAGATTTATATTCTTGTTGAATTATTTATTTGTTTTGTTTTAGTAGGGTAATTCTTTCAGTCAATAAAATGTTACCGGACATGCATACATGTACTTTACAATACTGCAACTTTTATCCTTATCAAAATGGTAAAATGACTATTAAAGGAAAAAGCATTGGATCAGCATGCTAAGCATTCAAAACAAAAGCCAGTAAATTCCAATAAGGATTTACTCTATATACAGGCGAACCTCCTGGTAACAAACTCCTCTGGAGTCCGCACCAAGGAAATTTCCTCTTTACTTTCCTCTTAACCTTGTTATGAGGGCAAAAAAACCCAGTAAAATACGAAGAAGTAGGACTGGCAAAATTATCTTGTTATCACAAGAATTCGTTATAACAGTGTTATTTATAACAAGGTTCCACTGGACCTGATATAACAAGAGTTGTTATAACTGTGTTATTCATAACGAGGTTCCACCAGACCTGATATAACAAGAGTTGGTATAACGGTGTTCTTTATAACGAGGTTCCACCAGACCTGATATAACAAGATTGTTATAACGGTGTTCATTATAACGAGGTTCCACTAGACCTGCTATAACAAGAGTTGTTATAACGGTGTTATTTATAACGAGGTTCCACTGGACCTGATATAACAAGAGTTGTTATAACGGTGTTCTTTATAACCAGGTTCCACCGGACCTGATAGAACAAGAGTTGTTATAACGGTGTTCTTTATAACGAGGTTCCACTGGACCTGATGTAACTAGAGTTGTTATAACGGTGTTCTTTATAACGAGGTTCCACCGGACCTGATATAACAAGAGTTGTTATAACGGTGTTCTTTATAACGAGGTTCCACCAGACCTGGGGGGTGTAACATAAAAAATACAATCAATCTTGCGATTGATATCAATCGTAAGTTTATGACAGACCATGTACTAAAGAGATACAACTGATTGTAAGATTGATTGTATCTCTTTATGTTACACCCCCCTGATATAACAAGAGTTGTTATAACAGTGTTCTTTATAACGAGGTTCCACTGGACCTCATATAACAAGAGTTGTTATAACTGTGTTCTTTATAACAAGGTTCCACTGGACCTGATATAACAACAGTTGTTATAACAGTGTTCTTTATAACGAGGTTCCACTGTACAAAAAAAGATGTACCAGCAATGAAAGATGAAATGGCCAATGATATCTACATGTACTTAAACATACCTATCATGCAAATATGCATGTATTTTACAGCCTAGGTACCTTTAACTGTATCTGCTTACACTTTCTCTTGTAAGTATTTCTTTGTCTATAGAATCACACTGTTCATCAGAATTGTCAAGAGACTGAGCTGCTGGTTGCAACATGTAGTTCTCAAAATGTAATTCAAGAATGACAAAAATCATGGTTGATGTAGTGGCTACATCAACATTTTGTAGGAAAATGTGATGTAGCACCTAGTGAATATTCTTTTTACAAAAACATGAACATGTGCTTTGATCAAGAAAAACAGAAAACAAGCAAAATCATATTGACGCAGGAAAAATGGGTATGATCATAAAGTTCGTAGGGAACTATGCAAGTTATTATGCACTTAAGAATATTCTCTAACTGGTAATTCCTGGAAAATGCATATTTGGAGCTTCCACCACCAGGTGAACAAAATCCCATTCTTTATTACTTTCAATCCTTTTTTCAAGCCCCAAATCCTATTTTTTGGCTGGAAAATTTGAAACATTCAACAGTGTGATTCCTTTATGGAAAGGTTACTTAAAAACTTGCATGGCAGCCAGTTGGCTGAATTGTACAATTTTTTTACAAAAAAAAAGAAAATCATACATGAAGAACAAACATAAATGTCCACAACATAAACATGAGAACATATAAATACACATAATCACATTTTGCCACTTGTATGATATCCTACAGTGTAACTGAAATACAACATTGATAATACATGTATATAGGGCTTACTTAATTATTCTGATTTTCACTCTTCTGTTCTGCATTGTACTTCATTTAAAATGATGTACAATACAAAATACACAGATAGAATATACCGCAGCATTGGGGTAAACTTAAATATAAGGTGCAAATAAGATAAAATAAAGATAATAAAGAACCACTGTTTCCAAAATCCTATTTTACTAGGAAGAATCCTATTATCATATTCCCTTTAAATGTACCTACTACAGAGCAAAACTTTTATGAGAAATCCAGTATTTCATAAAAGTTGCTGTTTGAGATGGATGATTTTCAAAGGATACAGAGCTTATTATTATCTTGGAAGGTGAAGTAGAGTTTGACAAAGAATGGATGATCCAATCTGCTTAGAACCTCTTTCTCCCGTAGAACATACTTCTCCTTCTTCTCTCTTAGAATATGTCTCTTTTCAAGTACTTTGACTGCAATGGCAACAAAAAAATAATGGACAAAAAAGAAACTTTTAGGAATCATTCAAACTATAGATGTAGATTGATTCATTATATCATTATACAGTACATCTCCATTCCATTGCCCTCTGCAGTCCTCCCTCTCTTTCAGTCTTTCTTTCTTTATTTCTCTATCTTTCACTTTCTCTTCATTTCTCCCTCTTTTGCACCCTCTCTCCCTCTCTCTCCCTCCTTCTCTCAATCTCTATCTTTCACTTTCTCTTCATTTCTCCCTCTTTTGCACCCTCTCTCCCTCTCTCTCCCTCCTTCTCTCAATCTCTTTCAGGAATGCCTTACACTCTGAATATGTACATTAAAGGAGAAGTCCAGACGATTTCATTAAAATTACACTATAAAGCTTAAAATTCAAGCTAACAGATAATGCTACTTTTATTTGTCAACGTGATTTTGTGATTTTTAAATACCGATTAAGTGTTGTTTTTTTTTACTCCGAATAATTGAATTTCCCACCGAAACCCAAATAGGGTCATTGGTCGTGTGACATAGGAGATGCATTTGCACTGCGCATGCGCACACATTCTCTGTACGTCCTATATGCAAAATGCCGATATGTCAAGCTTTTGGGTGTACAAATCACACCAGTTCTGTTCTAAAAAGAAGGGTTTTTTTGCAACCCCGAATCCCCTGACGGACAGGGAGAGGTGTGCCCAATGGATTAATAATATTAGAACGGACAAATTCGAATTCAAAACTTATAAATATTCGAAGTAAAGAAAAGTGTGCCAATACCACTTCGAACCGGAATGTTTTCAAGTGCCGGTGAATAGGGCCTATGCGTGCAAAAGTGATGGGCTACGAGCCCACAAGAAATTGTAAGGCCTTCCCGTCAATTGCCCACTGATATGGTCAGATTTAATGGTCTTTACAAATTCTGAGGCTAACAAGTAGGCACAAGAAGCATATGAAATCAGAAATGATATGGCTGTAGATCTACTCAAATTCAGAAAAATGAAGCTACGGCACGCGTATGATATGAGACTGAGAACAAAGCAAACAAATATGTACCTCTACTGCAGTGGATCGTACAGCTCGCGCTATACACATGTATGCATACACGTACACGCACTATCGCTCGCATCATCATGCATCGCCTGTATGTGCGGTGCATCTGCTATGTCACTGGGCTAGGCTGCGAGCTATATTGTGGATGAAAACGGGCTTGTACTAGAACTTCTGTTTATACAAGTTAATTGTTGATTACTCGGTAATCCTAGGGTGTGTTGTGTAAAGTAAGACATTTTCTAGCAGCTGAATTTTTTCTCTTTATGATCCATGCTTACAGAAATCGCCTAGACTTCTCCTTTAAGCTATTGTTGACCAGTAAAGTCATGTATTTATAATGCAATGAAGTGCAATCCTATTACATGTATGGATTTACTCACTTGCATATTGGTTGCCAGTTGATGTTTCTGTAGCTAATACAACCTGTGGTAAATAAAAAAATAAATAAAAAGAAAGAAAGAAAAGAAAGAAATGAAAGCACAGTAAAAGAAAACTAAAACTGATAAGATACATTTTTTTTTCATGAATAAAATGTTTTTTTTTTTTTTTTCAGTAATGACCTACAGTTGTGTACATATATTACAGGATGCTGTTCAAAGTCTTACCCTCTTTCTAAACACCTTGAATTACAATTCTAATGTCTCATGTCTCATCACCATATACATGTATATGTACTCTGGATCAAACTTTGCAGAAATAAGCACTCAAGAACAGTGATTAAACTTATATGTTCAAGTCACTGCACCAGTGCACTTTGGTAAAACATTTATACCCAAGTCCCTTGGAAAGGACTTAAAAGTGGTTGGTCTCCTGGTACGTGTACGTGTACATGTACAAGCTGTCTGTGTGTTCTGAATTACATGTACAGCTGTACATGCAATTACTAGCACTGTAACAATTATTATATATTCAAAGCAATACTTTAAAACAGTCAAGGAAAATTCACAAGACCTAGTCCAAATAAATTTGACATTCATCAGCTTTCTAATATGAAAACCTGTGTCTGGTACGAGTTCTAACTTTTGAGGAACAATCAAAAGTGTCAAATGTTCTTTTTTGAACTAGTAGAAGTCTGGTTAAGTAAACCAATTCATGTTTAAAATTTTTACAAGCATTACGATAACGAGCATTTGATAAATGGATTCATTCAATGGAAAGAAACATTTAGAGTACATGTATCAGTGAATGGTCAGCCGTATTCAAATTTAGAAATTAAATTTATCAAGACAAAACATGCAACTTTACAAATAAACTTTTAACATTTGAGAAAACTCCTGGAGTCTTTCCCAGGAAAACACTTACACACTGTATTCTAAATGCTCCCATGAGACTCTATCCAAATCAAAGTGTGCATGTGCAGTGTACATGTAAAATAGTGTGATTCTGATGGCACCTGGGAGGTGTTTCATAAAGTCACAAATGACTGTATGAACGACTTGAATATGGCAAGCCCAATGGGATTCTCAATCATCATAAATCACCTCAGCTAAATGTAACATATGCAAATGTACTGTTTGCAAACATTTTTACTACAAAGTATATTTTTTTGCCACAAATTTAATTGAGATTATGGGAAATACAGTCACAATTTGTTTAGACATCAGGAATAACTTTAGACATCCCATTTGGCACTCCATATTCCAGTCGTTCTTAAAGTCATGCGTAACTTTACGAACAGCTTTTTGAACCCCCCCCCCCGTGTACATGTAAAAAATCAAATTAAAATTTTATTGATTTGTAATCCATACAAATTGGATTATTATGTATTACTTTGTAAGAACAACCGAAACGACAACTCACCTCTGAATACGATCCTTCTCCCAAGATTTTTCCAAACCTGAAGTCTGCCCTCTTCTTCTTCAGCATTGAACTGGAGGAAGGAGATGGTGACTGGCTGGTGGGCTGTGGGCTGCTAGCAAACTGATTCTCAGAAGCCTTGCTAGGGCTGTTGGTCCCACATGGGATGGGTTGTGAGTTTGTCGGAGTGTTGTTGGGATTGGACATGGCCTCTTGGTGACATGTCAGACTCACTGGCGAATGAATGATAGGCTTACACTCTGACTGTAAACAACAAAGAAAAATGACCCCAAAATCTATTAGAATATCATTTGACATTCTTTTATAATTTATTCACCACTGAAGAATAGATGATAGTCTTACACTCTAACTGTACATATACCTGTCAAAGACAACTGACACAAAAGAAACAAAAAATCTAAATGTATAAGAAGAGCATTTTACATTCTTTTATAATTCATGCACTGCTTTCAGATATCAATAAATAAACAAGTTCTCACAGAAATAGAAACAACAACAACATGTACAAAAACACACCAAAGGAAATAACAAATTGGGTGGATCATTACAAAGTAAGAAACTGAAAAATAACAACAAAATACTATGATAATTACAAATAAAGCAAAAAATGAGGGATATTTCAACTCAAAAACTTGCTCATATGTACATGTACTGTAATCCTCAATGAAATGTACTCCTTACATGAGAACCGTTAACGAGTCAGAAATTTCACAGCTCTCTGTTTCTCAGTTGACAATAGTCATTATGACAGTTGGTACATGTACATAAAATTTACATGAAAATCAAGTTTTGTTGAATCTCTGCTCAAACCATACAAGTTACATACACATGCTGTCATCAGATGACATTTGATATCAGGGTACGGGCAAGGATAAAATCCGTAAATTCAAATTTATTACACGTCTCCGATGGCAGAATAAATGACCAGAAAAGGTCTTTATTCTGAACAGATATTGTTTTCTTGAGTTTGCATAATGGCTAGGGAAAAAAAATGGTCACAAAATATAATATATATTTTCCAAAGTTTTTAAGAAGATTCTTTCATCCATACATGTACATGCTTTTCCTAAAGAGTAATACTACAATTTTATGTCTTCTTCAAGTACATGTACACTGTACAATGCATGTAAAAACAAAATCACACTATTATTTATTCACCAATTTCTAACAGCCAGCTTGTTTATCCTTTAATTTTTTGGTACAGGCTTGTTTTTTACATACTGTCTCTCCAACTGATTACTTGTACATGTACTTCATTTGAAGAGGATTACTGGGATAAGCTCAATGAGCTTCAAAACAAAGACCAACACAAAATGAAACAACAGAAGCCTCCACCCCCCATCCCCCCACTCCCACCCCCACCCCCCCCCCCCCCCACACACACACACAAAACACCTTCTTAAAGAGCATCATGTATGTCCTGCTTGTAGAGAAGATTTTTACTCTATAGATGCAAAAAGTATTTACAGCAACAGTTATGGCTTGGGAGTTTTTCACATGGAGCAACATTTCTTTCTTTCAACAAATGTTATACAGTACATGTAAATACACCTTATGTTCAAAATGTAAGATTTCAATATCTTTTTGTCCATTACTAATTTGTTGGTTCTGTAGAAAGCAATATAAAATCCTCCAATGCAGTTAATTCTCAGTTACCACTTCATTTGATTTCATTCTTAAAATTCATAATATGCTTGTATTTACATGTTTCAAGATGTTCATTCTGATCCCTTATTATATGAACACAATGTAGGAAACCTGCATGAGATAGCAGATAGTGAAACCAATTTATTATGTAGAAGTTTAACAAAAATATTAGGCATAAAAATGCTAATCCTAAGCCTCAATGTACAAATTGTACATGTATGAATGAGATGTACACAAAAAAAGTATGGTAACAACCCAAATCAGTACAATTTTCTTTTTAGTGATGCTTTTGCAGTATCTTTTCATTCAGAATGCTACAGTAAGAATTAAATATTATAAATCATGAGAAAGAGAAAAATCCACAGAAAATTGGGGTCCACTTTCATTGCAGTATGTAGGTTGTTGGTAACTAATCAGTAACTAATCAGTATTCCAGTGCAGTGAAAATTATGTAATCACTACAGGGTGTACTCTATGTTTGTGTTGGAATTTGGCAATTTTTCAATTAACTTTTCCCATTTTAAATCTTTCTGGTTTATGCTAGACTCTGGAGACAATTTTATTTTTAAAACTATGTAGGAATGGAAAATAAAATTAATCAGTCTCAATATGAGGAGAAAAAAAACCCTGATGAAATCAGACCTTAGGAATACTCTAAACTGAGCGTTAAAGAGAAGCATGAGTTCTGCGGAAGGTTAAAAGCCTCCTACAATGTAATTCTTTGTGAGTTTTGAAGAATATCATAGCAGAGAAGTCCCCTGAAAAGGATTACTTTTCAAATGCATTAATATTTGAAATACATGTAGATGTATGACAAGATACAACTCAGGTGTTCGACCCAACCATTTTCATGTGGTACCATTTTTTTGTACAGAGTGGGTACGTTTCAACAACTTAAAGACTTGTTTAATTTCTTATGGTTGTGATGATCTTAAAACTTCAGGATTACCAATTTCCATTTACTACTTAATCAACCTTTCCCAATTGCTATGAAACGTTTTTTTTTTTTTCACATGACGAGGGCCCCTGGTCATGTGAAAAACTTACATGTACCATTGATGGTACATGTAAGTTTGCCATTAATGGTAACTTCCATGGAAGCCTTGAATTTGATTGGCTGTTGAGCACTGTTACTGACATGATTGAGGGTAGAGTAGATGGGAAAAGAATGCGTGGAGGCCAAAGAACAAAGATGTTGGACATGATCATGAATGGAAACACTTACCAGGAAACTAAAAGAAACGCTCAAGACAGGAAAGAATGGTGAATGATGGACTTTTCCTATAACGGATATGTCATACTGACATAACACCAATGATGATGATGATGACCGTTACCATGGTAGTTACCATTGATGGCAGAGTTACCATCAATGGTAAGCTTTATAATGCAATGGGACCCAGAACTCATGTTTATCTTTAATTTTTTTTAAAATGTGTACGTAGACCTGCATAACTTCAAGGCAAATGTGCCACTTAACATGCAGGATCACAGCAACATAGGATTAGGATTAAAGGTATTAAAATTTGGGAATATGTACAATATTAAACAAAGAAAATATGAGAAATCTACATGTAGATCTGCAACTGTCCCTTGTACAATGTATATGTACATATAGTTTGAGGTAAATTTGCCCCCCAAATTAAACAATTTTAGCATCTATAATAAAGTGACTGTGTTGACTATATCTGTCTTGTGAACTTCTATTGTCAGTACACTTTATTGGTCTTCAAATACATGTGAAATAGGATAGCAATATTTGTCATACATGTAGTATGTGAGTACCCTGGAATACAAGTGTATGAGTGCATAGGGCATTGTTAGCATTATTTCAATGAGCTAAAAAGGGAAACACTGGATACATGCACATAAATTTCGTGTTTAC